>VXBR01008873.1:68337-128967 GCA_013400215.1 Cisticola juncidis | reverse complement strand
CGGAGCGCAAAATGGCGGCGCGGTGATTGAGGGCTTGTCAGGGGCGGAAGCGATTTTTTTTTTTTGAGATCGTGGAGTCCGACGGTCAAGGCGGCATTGCCACTGTAACCCTAACACCGAAACCTCTGAACTCCTAAAGCGCATCGACCAGCGCGAAATCCCGTTGCCTCTAAAAACACCCCCAGGTGTTAGTGACTCCACCAGCTCCCTCAGCAGGCCATTCCAGTCTATGACCAGCAGAGCAGTGAAAAAAGCTTTTCTTTCTGCTATCTAATCGCAATCTCCCCTGTCTCAGTTTGAGGCTGTTTTCTCAGGCTCCCTCACTGCAAGCAGGGTAGAAGAGGCCGCACTCAGTCGGAGAGGGCGAGGAGGTTCCCCCTCAGCTCTTCCAGGCTAAGCTGCCCCAGGTCCCTCAGGCGCTCCTCATGAAACGAATGTGGGGAAATGACGATTTTTTGGGCTGCCAGAAGATCCCTTTTAGTAGGCCCTTCGTGCTGAATGTTAACTACAAAACACAACTATTTTTTTCTTTCTGCTACTAAACCAGGACTGATTCAAGGTCATGACACACTTCATTTTTTTTCCCCCCTTGTATGATTTGACAGATGAATGTGTGATCACTTTCAGTGCTGTGACTGTGTGGCCACAGTGAATGGCTTGAAAAAGTCTTGGAAAGGACTCCAAAGACGCAAATTTCCTGACCTGTGCAGCAGACATAAGAACAAAAATACCTTAATAAACCCAAGATTTCTTGCTACTACAGCTACTGGTGCCCACAGTTGTTACTTTGCTCCATCAGGCCTCTGCCCAGGCAAAGGTTCCCTCAGGAAAACTGTCAGAGCTGCTGCTCCCAAACACCCTCTGCTTAGGCAGGTCTTTCTCAGCTATAACCTGTAAATATATTCTTATACACATAATTATTATATATATGTGTGTGTGTGTGTGTGTATGTATTTTTATAACTTGTGCTGCTGGAGCCCTTGCTGCTTGAGCTTCCTTGTGTGACTTCTGCATTCTGCAAAAGGGGGGAAAAAATCCATGCAGGGAGAAAGCTCTGTGCAAGGAGGCATTTGGAAGTGTACCTTTGAGAGGTGGCTGCTCTCCCTGTGTTCTGGCTCTTATTTTCTAAAGTTTTTATTGTTGTATTGCAAGAAGCTATCCAGGCTTGAAGCTGCTGGGTAAAGAATCACAGAGTATTTAGTGTTGGAAGGGACTTCAGGAGGTCATCTAGTCCAACCCCCATATTTAACTGATTTTTGGAGGATGCTGTTTCAGTACTGATAATAGTTAATTATGCAAAACTAAGGGATTTGTGCAGTGATGAGATAATCCTTAAAAGTGTGTGTATGTATCTTTGTTGTTTCATGCCAGCCTCGTACCCTGCATAGTCTACAAAACAAAATTACTGCACAGAATGCAAACTCAAATGAAAGATATAGTCTCAGTAACCTCTTTGAGGCACGATTTAGGGCAGTGCAACTGCTTGCATAAGTAAGGCTGACCCTCAGGGAGTGATCTCTACATATTGTGAAGTTTTAAGTAGGACAGACGACACCTTTAAAAATCTCTGCAGAGGGTAAAATAAAACAGTTAATAAAGAGGGTGTGATTCCACATCTCCTTTGGTGATTTTGCCTTTCTGTCCTCTCTCTGCTAAATGGGTTTATTTTGGAGCACCGTGACACAGCACATAACACTGTAACAAATTAGGTGGTGACGTGAAAATAATAATTACGTATTGTTGTGTTAATACTGCCAAAGAGAAGGCTGGTACCATGTTGATGTTGTTTTTTAAAGGCATTTGTTACTTGGCTCACAATAGCTAGACACTCTGCCAGGGAAATGCAAATTAATTCTGCCAAGTTCAAGGTGAATGGTGAGCTAATTCCACAGGGGAAGACTGGATGAATGTTTTAAAACCAGGTTAATTTTTTAGGACCGAAGCTGAGAGCATGAGCTTTCCAGTCTAAAATGGTAATGTCCTCTCCCTTCAGCTCCTTCTGGAAGAGGAACTGCCTCATCACTGTTGCCCTATTAGTGGCAGTCTGAGCTGATCTAAGATTAGCAAAGGTTACCTCTAGAGTTCACGGAGAAACCTGGAATCTTGAAATCAAATGCACAAATTCTAAGAGGAATGGGAATCTCCCATAGGGAAGTCTGCTCAGGGACCTGCATAAATGAAAGGTGACTGCGGAGTTCAAGAATAGATCAAAAGTTGTTCTGTTCTAGAAGACTGGAGCAAAGCAGAACAATAAATGTGCAGTTCTTAGAAACTGTGTTAATGACTGACGAATGTTCTGTTCCCAAATTGACATGCAGCAAGGGGGAAGGTTCAGCAGGAAAAGCAAGAGTGGGTCAGGGAGATTGCACAGAAAAGTCTGGCAGAAGTCACTAAGTGAAGGTGGTGGTGATGAGTGAAACTGAATAGTGGTAATTTGCACCAGAAGGAAACAAACAAGCACTGAAACATCAGTGCAGGGTTTAAGTTATTAACAAATCAGCAAAACAGGCTGGTGAGAACCTCAGCCTGGCCACAGTGGGAGGTTGTACATCAGAAAATTATCTGGTCCATTGAAGGAATTTTCTGCCTGTTTTTATTAACAGATACAGATGGTTAGGATGTCTCTTCTTTTGAGGGGGAAAAAAAAACTTAATTGATAGGATGTCTAGGAATAAAATATTCCTAGATTTGACTGAAAGCTTCCATTAAAACTGAATGGCCTCTAGCCAAATAATAATAATAACTTGAGATCTCCAAGAGAAAAAGGAATCCTGATGTAAAACAGTCTTGCCACTTGCATCTCTGTCATTGCAGCTGTATCTAGCAGATGTAAATCTGGAGTAAAATCAGCTAAATTAAATTGAAGAAGTCTAGAATTTTTATTGAATAATGTAATGAGATTAAAACAAACAGAACTGAGGAACATTATACCTTGTTACCTTTTTGAGTTCCAAGTAGACGGAGCAAAGAACTTAGGAAAATAGTTGTAATCTACTAATGCAGTTATGTCACTGCAAGTTGTAGTGGTGTATTAATGAGTTCTTTATCAGTTTTTCTAAGTTCTTTGTAAGATGGCTTGTTCCTTGTACCCCCCGTTTTGCCTTCCTGATAGTTGTCCCTGGTAAGCCCCCAGTAGGTGTCAATCCTTTGCCCCTTCCTCCCTGAAGCCCGCCTCTCACCTCGGAGCCCTGCCTCACAGCTGGAAAGTTCTTTGAGGGGCTTCGAGTGATAGGCTGGAGGGGAAAATCCCCTCCTGTCCCTTGTGTGTGGTCCTCGTTTGTGTCACTCACCTCCCTAGCCCCGCCTGTATTGAACCCCATTGGATGTACCCTGCTCACCGCCCTCTGTACCACTGCCCCATAAAGGGCGGGGGTGGGTCCCTAAAGCTGCTCGGTCTAAGCAGTCTTTGGCAGGCGGGGAGCCTCTCTTCGACCCCTCAGATAAACCCCGTTGGACTTACTCGGCCGGCTCCTCCCTTTGTTCTCCTCCGTTGTCTGCCCCTGTGCCCTCGGCGTTTCGTCGGAACCGAGCCCCACTGGCCCGGCTCGGCTTGCGCTGCTCGCCTGCCGCTGGCCCCGGTGCCCGTGCTAGCCCGGGCAGGGTGGGACAGCGTTCTGAAAGGCGGCAGCGAGTCTTATAGGCACAGGGAGTAAAATGTTGTTTTTACTAATAGTATAAGTATACCAAATGTATAAGTATGTATCTTATAAGTTTCATTCCGGTATGTAACTAACTATGTTTTCAAGAAGTTCATGTGGCTGTGTGCGGTTACGAAATGTTACTGTTATAATGTTGTGAAAATGTTTAATAGTTAGAACTGATATGTGTAGTTTTGAGTAGACATGGAAACGTTTGTGAAGTTGTGGTTATGCGGTATTTCAATAGCGAAGGGCTTGCCAGGAAAATACACCTGCGAGAGAGAACATTGTTTCCTCAAGCAAACTCAGGGACTGAATTTTAGGGCTCTCATTAGTAAATACAACCAACCAATCAAGCTCGAGCGGGAAAAAATGATTGGTATAGAGCGCACGCCAGCAAAGACCAATGAGAGCTGGAGAAAGGGACCAATCACGGGGAGGATCCAAAATGAACCAATCCCTGAGGAGACTGAAACTATAAAAGGGACTGACCCCCTTCCCCCCACCCCCTCTCAGAGAATCGCTTCGCCCTCATGGACAGACAGCTCTGAGGCGTGTTTGTATCAATAAACTACTGGCCCTTATCGTTTTAACACCTTTGCATTTTCGGCCACATTTTTGATACATTTGTAACAGCTAGTAGTTTTAGAACCTCTAAATGCATTATAAAGAATTACTGGTGCACTTGCAATTCCCTTTTCTTTGGTTTGAATAGGTCCAAGTGGCTTTTCTTTTATATCTAACTTCTAAAAGAAGTGAAAAATGAAAGATGGCGTTTGTTAGTGCGTAGGTAAGAGTCTGTAGAAAACCATGACTTTGCATTATGTTACTTGTATTTCTGACTAATATTTTTGCAAATAATTAATATATTGGGGGGCTTTTTTAGAGTAAGTTTCAGACATTGCTTTGTTATTTTCTGCTGTTAGTAAAGCTCATCTGCAGCATAACTGCAACCATTCAAACTAGAAGCATGATATCATGGAATCATTTGGACTGGAAGGGACCTTTAAGGGCTACCTAATCCAGCCGTGGGGCCATCTATGTCACCATCAGCAGGGACATCTTCAATTAGACCAGGTTTTTCAGGGCCTGGTCCATTTTGACTTTAAATATTCCCAGGGGTGGGCCTTCCACCACCCCTCTGGGCCATCTACTCCAATGTTTTACCACCCTCGCTGTAAAAAAATCTGTCTCCATGTAAATGGAAACTGATTAAGGTACAGATAAGGAAATATGTGATGTTTGGGATCTTCAGTGTTATTAACCATTCTGATGTGGCTGCACAGTGCTTGACCTAATGCCTGGAAAGCAGTTTCCGTGCTGCTGCTTATGGGTCTGGGCTCTAGCTCATTTTGTAGCATGTTTATTTGAGAGTGCTATTTGTGATGCCTTAACTGTCTCAAAGTTTGGAGGCTTTTTTAATATGTCTTTGATGTCCAGAGCATGTCCTTCTTTGTCTTGCCTTGTGCTAGTCTTCATATAAACATTCCTGACTCACAAATCTCGCTGGATGCAGTTTGTAAGAAGCATTCCCTGCTCTGTTAACCCAGGGTTAGGGCTGCCACCTAATTAAATAATCTTCTGTCCTGACCCTTGACAGCCTGTAAGCAGCTTTTCCCAGCAAGGCAGGTAAACTCTTGGGGGACAGTGCAATAAAGCTTGAAAATACACTATTTTTAAGTATGTTTGTGTGTTTGTATGTAGTTATGTTTTATAAAAATCATGTATGTAGTAGTGTTTTATAAAAATCAGTGAAGTCTTGTTCTCCTGTAATTCTGTAAAAGGAAGAAAGGAATGCAGCCTTTTATGAACTGGCTTTGAGAGAAAGTGCTTTCAGTTACAGTGGGCAAGGGAGGCTGTACTTTATCAGCAAAAGAGGAAACCTTATCAGATGGAAAGGAAAACTGTCCTTTCTCAGCATGTTTGAATTGCCCTGTTAGTGCAGGTCCTGAACTCTTAATATCTGTAAAACCAATGCACCATATTGATTCATCATTTCAGTTCTAATAAAGGAATAATAAGCAAATCTAAAGATACAATACTGACTAGAACTGGCAAATGGTTGGAAGGATAATGTGCCTCTCATTGTATCTCTTACTCCTACATCTGTCTTTTCAGCTGAAAGAAATCGGAGGCAACCTGTCCTTATTTTCTCACCTATTTGTGAGAGCAGCTATGAAGTGCCAAGACTTGGGAGGAAAGGAAGATGATACTTCCAGATCCAGTAAGGCACAGCTGAAAAAATGTCTAACAAAAGACCAGAAGAATGCTGTGGGGCACAGAAGCCATGAGAAGCTGTAGGTGATAGGGTGAGTTTTAGTTACCCGTTGGTTTATTTTGTGGCACTGTGGGATCCTGGATTTCAAATTGCTAGCTAGTTGTCTCTTGCATATATGCATTTACTGAAACAGTGTTTGTTAATGCTTCTGATCTGTGGATCTTGCTGCCCAGGGAGCTGTGAAACAATGATGTGACTGTAGGATGATTTCTTTTCAGCTCTTGTTTGTCATTAACAGCCCCCAAGGACTTTAAGCCACAAACTGAAAATCATTACAAGAAAGTTTTTGATTTTTTTCTCAACTGCATTATGAAGACTGGCTTTCTGATTTCTTAAACTTACTGTCAATTCTGGCTAGGATGAACTGGGGATAAAAAATGCTATCTTTGTCTTTGTTCCTGTGCCTATAATAATCATGTTACCAGATAAGTCTCTGCAGAACATTATGGAAACAATTTGCAAGAAAGATTGAGACTCAAAGGTTGCATTTTTCTAGAGACTCTGCTGTTAGCATAATACTTTCCTGTAGTGATCTTGTTTGCCTAGCAGTTTTTTAAGAATTCCTGATGGCATCCAGCTGTAGCTGAGGTTGGTATAAGTAGCTGTTTTTTGGCTGAAGACATTTGTTCTGGGGAGCTGTTATGGGCTGACTGCTCTAAGACCTTGCAGCAAATGGAGGTAAGTGCTGGAGTAGTGTTTAATATTCTTTTTCCACTTATGTGCTTGTTTACAACCTTTGCAAAGTCCTATTTATTTTGCTTAATTCCGATAAAAATATGTGTATCAGTGTGACTTGTGAAGTTATCTTCTTGCAGTAATAGAATAAGGCTGTAGAGACTGGCCTGCACATGTTGTTAATGAGTTAGTAATGTATGTACCTCCAATACTGTAGAAGCAATCTCTTGAATCATTGTTTTATCACGGGTCATGCATTGACTGACTGGTTCAGGTTTGGGCCAGTGTGAATTCGAAGGTGATGACTCAGGCAGTAAAGCAGACCAATGATTTAATGGCAAAACAACAGTCTGCACTGAAACTATGCCTAAAGGTCTTTATTTGTTGTCTTTCTTGTAGCAGAGAGAAAAGTAAGGACCTGCTTTGTTGCTGATCCTCTAACAGTTTGAGCAGGGGAGGAATTTTGAATCCCAGTTAGTAACCTGACTATTTCAAAGCTAATCAGAGTACCTGTTTTCCTGTGGAGTACCTTTTAGCATATCAGTATGTGTTGTGGGGAGTTAATTAGTGCGAGGTTGTGTGTCTATTAACCTCCTTTGTTGTCATGGAGGACAAAAACAATGCCATTAACAAGGGCTGTCTGTGGTGTGATATGTTAAATTGCACCTGGCTTAGTCGTGCATTTATTCTACAGCTGTTACTGCCATGACCTCTGTGCTCGTGTCATCTGTTTTCATTTGCAGTGCAGTCAGCAATATGAAAAATTAAGTAGTTAGAGCTTTCAAGGAAAACATGCTACAGCATGAACACATGTGTTAATGTGAATGTTCACAGCCCTTCAGCTGAGGCAATGAGACCACACCAAGGGAGTCACCTGTGTGTGGAATTCTCTGCTCGGGGCTTCTGTTCCATGCAGAGACTCTTGGGAGTGCAGATGGAGGACTGTGGGGTTTGTCACTGAGGGAGTATAACCCCATATGCCCATAGATACGTTGGCCACAGGATGGGATTTTTTTTTTTCCAGGGAATTAAGAAAGTGATATTCTTTTCTCAAGGTGCAAAGCACCTGCCTATCAGCTGTGCCCGATGTTGTTTGGATTGACTTTGCACACTGCCTTTTTCTTACCATGGTAGTATTCAGGTATTTTGCCCTGCAGCACAGGACTTAAAAACCACCTTGGCTCTTTAGTGGTCTGCAGAAGTTCCAATAGAAAGTGAAATTACACTCAAGCTGCTGGAGGGGATTCAGTATTTTGTTCACATAAAGCATGTTCTGGTCCTGGATCCCAAGCATTTAGACTTCCTGGGCTTTATGTTTGCTCTTCGCACTTGTAATGTAGTGTGGTCACCCAAGGAATTGTAAATAGGTTTGGCTTCCTGGCATTCTCTTCCTCATTAGAGGCAGGTAATAGAGTGCAGGTAACAGACTGCAACATTTTTTCAGTGTGTTTGTGTGTCACTGAGCTACTGGGAGCTCTTGCCTTGCACTGAAGTTAAAGAATCTATTACAGGAATTAAATATTGGCTGGACTTGCTGTTAATCTCTGTTAATCTGAAGATTTTAGTGATTTAAGTCTTTGGGCCTTCATCTCACAGAAGGCTGTTTAATTAAAAGGGGCATTTGCCAGGGATGGTGTGCAGCATGCTACCCTGGTACAGTGTTAAGTCTTGGTGGTTCTGCCTCCTACTTACTTGGCAAAGTACCATCAAGTTTCTGTTGTGGAATTGATTTATAACTGCAGTAAATTTAATATCATCTTCTGATCCATCAGGCTGTTTCTGAACTCTCCCACAAGAAAAAAATTAGAAATTTTCCTTTTCTGAAAGGACCTGCAGTGTTTCCAGAGGAGAATTCAGAAATCAGCATAAAGATATTTTCTCTTCTTTTCCTATCAAAATTCCCTCCAATTCTGTCTCCCTGCAGATGAAATGTATACATAATGACAGTGAGGTTCCTAAGTAAATACCATGAAATTTTGGGTGTCTTAGTCATACAGTGCTATTTTTCTTTCCTCTGTCAATACAGAAGAATACTGTTCTCTGAATATCTTACTTTGCAGCCTGCTTTGCATGCTGAAAACAATTTCAGGTTTCACTGTAAGGTACCACTACTGGAATTTTGCTGAAGCTTAAACAATTTTCAACTGGATGATGACACCCTTAAATGTACTGTCCCTAGTTTATGCAGCATGTATTATACAACAAGAGCTACTCCTGGCTGTCCTCAAAACTAAATCTAGTTTCAAAAAACCCACTTCTGCTAGCCTTGTCTGTGGCAGGAACAATAAGACCCGTAATGATGGTAATGCTTTTCAGCTGGTGGGAAATGCAACAGAACATTTTGTCTTTGAATCACATGTTTATGCATAAATAACCAAAAAGAGGCTTAAGAGAACAGTGTCAGAAAAAAAAATAGTGTAGATTATTGGTTATCAGGATGGTACTAATGAGATGAGACTGTGTTGAAAAAAGTTGTATTGTCTTTTAAAGAACTTCAGCTTTACCTTTCCCCATTCAGTTGAAGCTGTGATATGACCCCTTCTGCAGATTTAGGAACAGCTGGTAAGTTTGCAGAGCAGACTTAATGCCCAGGAAAGTGAGGTATGCCCCTGAACCTCACAATGCCATGGGGCCTTTACACTGTATGTAAATCTTGGCATTAAAAATATGTGGAAAGTTGCTCAATGTTGTAGTAAGCATGTTATTGACGCTCTGACTCTGTGGGTTAGAACTGCAAAAGATTTACTGAGGTGTATCCAGTTCTGCTGGACCTACCAGGGTAAGTGCAGCCTGTGGATGAGGCCCTACTGCTGTTCTGACAAACAGTGAAATTGCAGTCAGTGTCTTTCCTGTTATAGCTCACACCTATTTTGGACTAGAGGAAACAACACTCTAGCGGTTTTTTGGTCAAGATAATTTGCAGTTTTCTGGCTGACTTGTGCTCACAGGAGTATTTTGCTACCTTCCCAGAGCTAAAAGTGTAGGATGTGCCTGGAAATGTTTATGTTAGTCACTCTTGCAAATAGAAACCATTCTGAGCAACACCATCATGGCACAGTGAGGCAACACGCTGCTTCCTGATTCTGATATCTGTAGCAAAGAATAAACACGGTTATCAATACTCCCTGGTGCTGCTGGATGTGACCTCTCCAGCTCTAGCAGTACTTAAACCCAGACCTCAGGAGCAAGCAGCTGAAAGCTTCCATTCTCTGTGTCTGTATCCTGTAATCATACTCTGGGATGGATGGGACTAATTAATGCCTAAATACCAGGGAATGCACACCCCAGCCCTGTGCTGATCAAATGCAGCAGCGGTTGGCACTGGATTTAGCTTAAGGCCAGGGAAGAGAGAAGGGATGCTGTTAGGGTGAAGGAATAATCTGTAATCCTCTTGGTGGTGAAACCCAGTTGGCATCTCCTGACCAGGTCAGTCTATATGGGTAGTACACCAGATATGCCCACATCTGGTACAGTGAGAGAATACAAAGGATTACACTTTTTCTCACACATGTAAATGAAGATCTACATTAAATGTTGAACAACCTGCAGCCCTTCTTGTGTGGGCTGTTAGCTTTTTTTTTTAAGCACTGCTGTTCTGAGTGCAATAAATAGAGCATATTTTAGATTAATTCTACAGAGAAATTATTTTCAGTATAACCTGGTTTTCAACACTCAAAAGCCTTTGTATATACCCTAAAGCTGTTGCAAACCCTGGGAGGTAAGAGCCTTTGAAATAGCTTACTGTGTGGAGTAAGCAGTGTTTTAAAAACAAAACAAAAAATTTCCTCAGATATGAGCTGTGTTGTTCTCAGAGCCTCCCAGTTCCTGCAAATCTGAGTGACCCTGCAAATGGACTTTTTAAAGAGGAAATGCTATTACACGATTGAAATTCCTGATGGTGCTAAAAAAATAGCAGTGAAACATATAAAGCCAGTAAAGCTTGTGGTATTAAGATAAAAAGCATCCATCATTGAAGCAGCCAGAACTCCCCTTTTAAGAGTATATCTTGTTTTTATAGTGTTCAATTATGTATCTAGTTTATGTAATCCTTAAAGAAGAACTAGCCTCACAGTGTAAGTCCTTTAGTTTATTGGCATTTTAGTAAGAGACAGTACACATTTTACTGTTCAAATGGTTCATTTGTTAGTGATGATGGTTGTTGGTCTTGTTCTGAACATGTGGGAGCTCATTCTGAATGCATACATGTGTAGATGTGTGTTGTAGAGGATGATGAAAGCTTAAAGTACTCAGTTCTGGGCATCCTGGTAGCCAGTTCAAGTATTTGCTCAAGATCTACATTCATGAGTAACCAGCTTTGAGGCTTCTGCATATCTCATGACAGTTTGGGGATACTTCTATTTTGAGAGAGTTTGGACTGGGGTAACTCTGTAGATAACTTCCAGTTAAGATGTAAAACTGATTTCCCAGGAATTTCACTGGGAGTGAGCCTGGTCTCACTAGAGCAGTGAGGCTGAGCTGGAAGCCTGCTGCATCCCTGAGGAGACCAGTGGAGAGCTGTTGCTGTGGGCAGCCCCTGTTGCCCACTCCCTCAGAGCTGATGTGTTGGCTCTGCAGCATCCTCAAGTGTCCCAGGTGGTGTGTGGCCTTGTTCAGGAATCCCACCTTGGTCAAATGTGTCCCAACCATAGTGAAGTGCTCTGGCCTTGATGAAGACCAGAGAACAGGTCCAGACATTGTTATCTGCACAAAGCTTAGCTTGCACCCCATTATTTCTCACCTGGTTTATGGGATCACTCAGCACTTGAGTATTAAGTTTCTTGTGGAGCTTGGGATGCCAAATCTTGATCATGACCACGGTGATTTTTTGCTACAGCTATGAACAAATCCATTACTTAAGAATCAGTGAGGTTTATAAGTGATAATCCTGATATCTAAGTGTTCTAGTGCACGTGCTTTTCTGGATGTCATAATGGGAACATCTCCACTAATACTCAATTTACACCAGTGAGCTGAAATAGAGGATTTTTAACATTTTTTTCCCTCATTTTCTATGTGACCTTACAGTAGGTATCTCAGGTGGATGTAGACTTTAGGCCCTCTTTGCAATGCTACAGGTGGAGGATTCAGAAATTCTCATACAAATGCACAGCGCATTTGTATGTGCATTGTTATTTGCATACTATAATCCATACTTAACTTACTGAAAAGTACATGATATTAAATTATGATAAATTCAACCTTGCTTGACATGTCCAGCCTAAGTACTTTTTTGTAGAGGAAAAATGGAAAGAACAAAAGGATTCTTAATAACTTACAAAAGTTTCAAAATGCAATGTCATCAGTGTTAGGTAAACTTTTGCATCTGCATAGAAAAGATAAACAGACCTGCTCACTAAGGAAATTTCAGGTATTATAAGCAAGACAAATCTTAAAAACTGATCCCTTTTTTTGCCTTTTTTTTAATGTCACAGCCTGAATTGACAGTGGTTCTAGTAAAGGTATTCAACTAAACTCTTTACTGTTACAGAGTAACAGTACAGTACAGAGTAAACTCCTTACAATACAGAGGATGTCTGGCTACAGGGGGAGGTCTGGTTCCTTGCTATGGATTATCTCATAAATATAAATGAATGTTTTGTGAATTAACAGTAACACATGTTTTTAATGATAAAAAGACATTTAGTTTGACTTAATTATCTAGTTATTGCCTTTTGCAGTAACACTCTGTTTCCTCCAGCTAAACATTCAATTGAAACAAAGATGATAGCTTATATAAATATGTGACTGTTTATCACTTAAAACTCCCGTGATAGAAGATGCTAAAGTTGTAAACCTCAGTGTTTGAGAAGGTATTTTAAAATTTGGGTGGTTTCTGAAGAGATAATCAGATTCTAAGCTGAGTTTCTTCCCTCAAATACCTGCATTGTCTTCAGTAATAAATTTGCATGCAAACTGGAGGAAGGCATTTGGCCTATTCTTAGAGCAAGTCAAAATTATGTTCTGCTTCTTCATTATCAGCTGTACAGCTTCCCTTTATTTTTTGGGTGTCAACAAGTGCAGGGCACTGAAGAAGCTCTTTGCCTTGGAGGAACTTGCAGCCTACATGTAAAGGATAACTAAATATTATTCTGTGAGTTTGTTGGGGTTAGGAACTCGCTATTCCTGACCTGTGTAGTGTGTGGGTGGATATCAGGTCTGTGCATTGGCTCCTGCCATGCTGCAGGAAAAGGGAATACACCATTGGTTTTGCCCTTCTTGCTGTAAGTTTCCCACATATGACCTGCTTTTATGAACCTGCATGGGTCTAACTCAGTTCTTAAAATATGATCTCTCTTAGCTTAAACACTTCATGTAGCTGAGGTTTTTCTGAAGTTGATTTATCAAGCAGTTGGGCTGGGGAGAGAATACACACGTAGTTGTGTTGGCAGACTGGAAAATGAATAAAAATTTCAGCCAGAGAAAAGAGCTCTATTAGGTGACTGGGACTAGAATCCTCTTTAGTTTCCCACTGTCACCAAAGCACCATCCATAACCCCCATTCATCAACTGGCACTGTTTCTACTGTATTTTGTCAATTAATTGCTTTTCTTTAGGGAGGAACTCAGTGTTTGGTTAAGTTTTGTCGTTAGTTTTCATAGTTACTGGTCCTAGGAAATCATCTTGGCTTCTCTGAACTTAGCATTCCTTTAATTTCAGGCCATTTTATATCCTGAGTAATATGATTAATGCTCATATTTTAGGACTGTATTTTCTTAATTAAAAAAAAAAAGTTACAGGTAAATATTATGGCATAGGGTTCCTCAAAACCCTGAGCAGAATATTCATCTTTGTGGCAGATGGTTCCACAGTAATTGCTGATTCATAGTCTTTTGGAAAAGGAAGTAAGCTGCTCATGAGTTTATGGACTAAGCATTTTGACTAAATTAACTTGTTTATATCAGCATAATGCTTTTGCAGTGAGCTTAGAGTTAGAAAATGCTGCTTATATTTGACAAGTAGGATTGACTTAACTTAGTGATTGCACGAAAGAAAAGTACTAATATTTCATTCAGCAAGTATTTCTTAGATTGTGTCAACAAGGAGATAGTTTTATTGATCATTCCTGGTTCTATTAAGCAAAACCCTAAAATGTTTAAATCCAAGCATTTTGTAGGGCGTTTACAGTGTAGTTTTCAGAAGAGATGAGTTTCTCATTGACTAATTTCTCTTTTTTTTTAATTCTTGCTATAAATTTAAATTATCATTATATGGATGAATAGTAGTGATTCTTAAGCTTTAAAATTGAAATTTTTTTACGTCTATTTAATTTAAAAAATATGAATAGCTGCCTGTGAAAAGGACAACTGCTTTCTTCAAGGGATAATTTAATTATAGATAAACATTTATTCCATGCTTATCACCATAGTAACTGGAGCCTCAAGTCGGTGTGCTTTGATGAGCAGGGTTGCAAATGCTGTAGTGAGCCAAGGCCTGAACTTCTGTATGAAAATACAGTTTCACATTTTGTTGAGGCACAGCTAATCCCTGCTACACCTTTTTGACCTTGTGCCATTATTTGCACTCCCAGGGCTGCAGGCATGGCAGAAGGCTGGGAGTTAATGTGTCCAAAAATCTACAAATTAAGCTGATTACAAAGCTGCCCTGGATGCCTCTTGTTTAGGGCCTGACTGTGCTGTAGCTGAAATTGTTGAAAAATTGTTGGGCTGGAATTTAAGCCAGTTTAAGTGAGTAAATTATCTAACCAATATTAATTTTGAAGTGCTTTTTGGGAAGTGTATCCCTGAGCCACATGTCTACTTGGTGCTGTTTGAGAATGGGAGATGCTGTCAGGATTGACTTTTGATGTCTCTTCACATATGCTGACCTCTGACAACTGGCCACTGAATTTTATCAGAATGTTCATTTCAGAGATTCTGTTGCAACTAACTTCATTACAGCTTTTATTTTCATATTTTTTCATCTGTACCTAGACAACTGCTGTCAGAGAAACTTCATCTTTTTACTTCAGCTTTCATTTTGACAGCAGCAAGGGCAGTACTAGCTATTTCTGTGGCCTGTTTGTACGTAAATCTCAGATGTATTCATGCTTTAGATGCTCCCTCTATCTTAAAAAATGTGGCAATATATGTTTTATAACTACAAAACTCAGGCTTTAAAACTCAGAAGGACTTTAAACCTTTATCCTAAAAACTTGATGAAGGCTTTTAATTTTTATCTGCTACGTTAACCAGGACATCATTGTGACCCTTTAAGATTACACTGCCTTTTTATTTTCCAGTGCACTTTAGATCATCACTTCACCAGCCAAGGTCTTGATCCCATGGAGACTTGCACACTTGTTTAACAATGCACGTTTCAAACAACACCACTGATTTATGATTCTTCATTTGCTGTTACTTGATTTGAGGACAGATACTGGGGCATCAGCATTAATCCTGCAGTATTTGCAAACAGAGCAATGATTTGCAGGTGGAGCACAGCACAGCAGTTCATCACACTGGCAAACTGCAGTGTGAAGTGTGATATTGTATAGCCATTTATAGCCCGAGTTTTCAAGAGCTGTAACTCTGCTTTTGGCTTGGCCAGCTTCCATGGCTGTTGTAGATTACATTTGCAATCAAGTTGTTGCCAAACTTCCACTCAGTGTTAAGGTCATGTTTACTACTGCGCAGCTGCATAGTGAGGAGCTGCAGTAAAAGCAAAATAAACTTAGGACTATTTGAGGAGCAGCTCTCCGTGGGATTGGAGAGCAAGTGGATGTTGGGCAAAAGCTCAAATTGACTGTAGACCAAAGCAGAATATTTTTGGCAGCATTTAAATTTTACTGTTTCATTATAGCTGATGTATTCATGACTGCAGCTCTAATAAAAACAACTTGTGCATGTTTTGAGTGCTGTTTAAAAAGAACATAGATGTAAGAAAACTGGAGTCTGCAGCTCTCCATATGTGGTGTTGGAATGGTGCTAGGTTTTCATCTATTAGCCAGAGTGAGGAGCCTACTAAAAACCCCATGCACATTAAATTTCTGGCACTGCTCATGAAAAGAATGCTGTTGGAACACTTCAGGACTTGTTACTTTTCCAGGGAATGGCTACAAAGGCTAAATGTGCTCCTCCCAGCTGAGGGTTAAAGTATACTGCAAATGAGCTGCAATGGAATTTTTGTTACGATTTAACTGTTCTGCATAAGACAGCCACACCCATATTCCCCTTTTTTGTCTTAAAACCTCCTAGATAGATGCCTTTTTGCAGATGTGAATGCCAGGAGATCTTTGAGCTTAAAAAAACCCCAAAAACCATGGCTGGGGAAGGGCTATTACTGCCACTAACATTTTGACAAGTCTTTTTTAGCTAGCTTTAAGTAATGAGGTCTATGCAGTGGTGATCAGCTGCATTTGACAAGCAAAAGTCTCCAAAATACTGAGTGTTCTGTGTGAAAACAGACCACAGAGCCAAGGAGAAGGATTTTTGTATTATCCTTGCACAAGGAAAGAGATAGGTTTATATATTTTGTTAAACACCAAAAATCCATAGAGGACAAACACCCTATGGTCTTACTTGTATAAAAGTTTCAGCTGGAATTCTCAACTTCTAAAGACCAGGCAATCAAATATAGCATATTAGTGTGCAGGAAAACAAATCTCTTTATTTCTGGTACCCTAAAAATATTTGTTTTCCTTTTCTGTAAAGTTGATTTTGAAACTGGTATTTGGGGGTATGATCATACTAGCCTTGTGAGGTATTGCAAATGCAAGTGCAAAGGTTCACAGAACACGGTTAGAACTGGAGATGCAATTGAGTTTTAGCCTCAGTATGGGCTGTGTGCTCTCAAATCTCAGTCAACCTGGGTGGGGTCTGAAACCTTTTTCTCCTACCTGGAGTCAATTCTTTTTTCTACTGACAATTTTTGCTGATCTATTTTTGTTTTACTATTATTCCTCCTTATAGACACAATGAAAACTAATTTGAAATAATTCTCATTCTTATTGTGGTGGCTTTACTCTGACTGAACACCAGGTGCTCACCGAAGTTCTATTACAGCTTTCCTTAGCTGGACAGGGAAAAGAAAAATAATAACCAAAGGCTCATGGGTTGAGATAAGGGCAGAAAGAGATCACTCACCAGTTACTGCCATGGGGAAAAAAGTTTCAACTTGGGGAAATGAGTTTAATTTGTTAGCAATTAAATCAGAGTAGGATGATGAGAAATAAAAAATCTTAAAACCTTCCCACACACACTCCCTTTTTCCAGGCTTAACTTTACTCACAAATTCCCAAGATGCAGGCACTTTTGCAGTCTCCTGCTCTTATTTGTTATACTCAGATTATTGAAAGTAAGACCACTTTTGTTATTACAGATAGAAATTACTCAGAAATGGCAGTGCATCACATAGACTGTTTTAAGGCCAAATACCTTAAAGAAAGCCATTTTGGACTGTAAAACTTTTAAAATTATTTAATGACTACAGTCATGCTGAATGTGTGTTGCAATAATATCCAGGGATCATACGAGTGTTTCATATTCCATGGAAGTGAGCTCCCAAAACAATGTGTTGACTTTCTTCTGAGCTGGAGGTGCTGGAGTTGCCCAAGTTCAGGTTTCACCTTCAAACAGAAATCTAACTGAAGCAAGAGAGTCCTCAAAACCATTCTGGTTTTCTCTGCTTGTTTCTTGTGTTTGTTTTGCCAGACACTCCTGTCCTCTGGAGACTGTGGTTCAGCTACCCAGTCAAAATCCTCCTGTGCAAGGGTAGCACAAAAAAGAACCATACTAGGGTAAAAGATCTGTGACCCATTAAGGCTCAGGTCCAAGTACATCTGTAGTTTCAGAAGGATTGTACCCTACAGTTTATTTACACTAATTTGGAGAAAAGGTTGAGGCCAGTAAAACCTTACAGAGCCAAATGATTATTTTAACCCTTCATCTTGTTATAAAGTAATACTTTGAATGAAAAAAGTCACATTTGATGTTTATCACTTACATCTACGAGCCATAGTAATTTTACAGGTATGATAGAAGTATATATAATAGTTTATATAATGTTAGTATATACAGTCTTACTTAGGAAATACTACTTACAGAGCTGTTTAAATAAAAACAGGGTTTTGCAGAAAAAAAATTGTCACAGAATTTCTGCTTTCTAGATTCAACAAAGAGTGTCCCAAAATTCCAGTTAACTCTTTGCGTGTATATATTTCATTTTCACTAGATATGCTTGAAAATGAAAAAGCTTTTTGGTTAAGGTTTTAGCTGGCGTATATTTTTCCAGTCTTTATTTGAAAAGTAATTTTTGAAGGGTCTTTAGTATTAGGTAACATTTTAAAGAACAAGAGACAATTTTCCTTTTTCAGAATGCCCCCAAATTTTTCTGTTTCTTACAGCTTCTCATGTTCTTTTTTTTCAAGTCAAGTAAAGCAGGTAGAGGCTTAGCAACTCTGAAATTCAAATTCTGAAATATCTGTGTGTGTATGCAGCTTTGGTTAAAACATTGTGGATCAGTTTATAATATTGGAACTGAAGTGCAACTGAGTAATTCTTGTTTGCCAGACAAGTTCTAATTAGCTACTTTATACTCTGTCCTTTGCCTTTTTAACTTGAAATTGACTCTAGCACTTTGTGTTTCTCAGTTGCAGTTTCAAGTTGTAAGGTAGTGATTGTTTTCAGAATCTTTAAAAACTCCCTAATTTCTTTTCAAATGCAGGGAAAAATAACCCAAAAACAAACAAACAAAAACCCAATCAAACTCCCTACTAAAAGAAATAGAACAGAAGTCATAACTGATGTGATTATTGACCTGGTATCATTTTAAGTGACTACAAGTCCTTGATGTCTAGTTCAGTTTAAGTCCTTGCACTTACAGTGAGTCAAATGAGTGCTGATGTGCAGTGTCCCTCAGTAAAGATTTTTACTGGACCTAAGAAGATTTTCCAAGATGATCTTGGCTACCTTTCAAAATTTATCACTGAGGTTGCTTTTTAATCTGCTTTCTATATCCAAGCTTTATCTGTATTCACTCTGAACTTTGAAAAGACTCTTCAGACATTTCATTGTACAAAACATCATCAACAGATGTAATAATGATGAAAAAAAGGGACAGCTAGGGTGGCTTTACACAGCTGTCCCTTTTCCCTCTGGGACTTATTAATGTTAAACAAACAAGATTCTGGTTGCCTTGCAGTCTTTTTTCAAACTATGCTATCTGGCCTGTATTGTTCCATTATCATTATTATTATTTTAGATTTACATTTACCACATAGCATGATAATTTTGCAGGGTTAATTACTTGTGAATAGGAACAATTTTGTTCTGAAAAATTGCCCCGAGCACAGAGTGTGATTTGATGTGATCTGTAGATTGCAGATTCTGTAGATAAGGCTTTGATTAATGAAAATTTAACACTACAAAATTATCAATCAGAGCTGGCTTTTCTGACCTGACATTTAGACTCCTGTGGAGCTGACCACGGCTTGCAGCTGAATCTGTTTTCACTAGGTGTTGACTATGTGTAAGCCAAAACACAGCCTGCATGGTTATGCCATAGTTGGTTTGAAATAGCAGCAAGGATTTGAAGATGGGGAAGACTTGCAATATTTTTTTTTTTTTTTTTACAACTTTAATAGGAGGAAGGGTTCTGAGCAGCATGGAAGATCTTTGGAGCAGCAGTTGTATTTTGTCTAATCCTTTCTACCTTGCTTTGATCTGGGATTAGATCTGTGTGTATAGATCTGTATATATATAGATAGATATAGATATATCTCAATTGCTTATTTGTGGCAGAACAGTTTCTTGAAGTTCCTGCAAACCTGGAAACAGGGTGAGTAGGATGTCTCTAGTTCTGAGTGTGCAAACCCATGATACTCTTCAACACAGAAAATGGTGCCCTGGCTCACTATTACCTGTCACATGCACAATATGTTTCCCCTGATTTTTTGGAATCACTGCTACAAGAGGCCTCAAGGGCTCCTTGTCCCCTTTGTGTGCATGTGTTATTCCCACTGTCAATGACAGGAGTAGGATGTACACATCAGGAGGAGAGTTTACCCATGGGACTAAACTTAGCAGAGAAGATAAAATTCTCTCTTCTCTAAAACTGGACAGTTTAAGCATCACTCTTACCTCTGCATTCTGTGATTTTTATTTTTTTGTTTTTTGTTTTGTTTTTTTTTTTTTGCTAAGTAAGGAAACAGTTGTGGGAGAGTAGCTGGGAAATGTGATGACAGCACAGTGTTACCTTGATGGAAATTGCAGCTCAGGGCTGTAGGTCAAGCGTGGCACAGGATCTTGAATGATGGAAGTGAGCTGTTTCTCTGGAAAAAAGTAGCCATTAAGGTTGATCCTGGTATAAGCTAATTGTCACTTACTGGCTTAATAAATAGTTGACCAAAGAGAGAATTCCTTCTTTTCGTGTTACATAAGATATATTTTCAAGTATTCAAATATTATTTTCAGTAGTTAGGCCAGATGTTAAGCTCTCCATATTATTGTGATTTATTGTTCCTCTTCTACTACTGTCTGGATAGCTGATACCTTCAGCCACGTAAGTGAAATGTATACATCAGCTATATCTGGACATAAATGGTGTTGGACTTGATGTGTTCGGGCTTTTCCACTATATAAGTAATTCCATTAGGGGATGGTAATAATGGGACATAAACAAGGGTGCAAGAATGGTTTAGCTTATAAATGCTTGAGCTTTCATTTTATGAGCTTTTTTTCCCCCCTGTTTTTAAATCTTTGGTAATCCTGGGTGGAAGCTGTCAGGCGTGGGGCACTCCAGCATGTTTAGAGCTCCTACACATTTCCAAATTGAGAACTGCGAGAGAGTGACATCTTAGCTAGAGAAAAGCTCCCTCCTGTGGAGGAGACGAACCTGCGCTGTGACAAGGAGCAACCTTGTAAGGGCAATCTCGCCGTGATTTTAAATTATCAGGAAAGAGGGTTACAAGGTTACAAGGACTGTGGGGCTTTGCAAATACTGGAATGCAGAACCTTGCTCCCTGTTACTTTTTTTCTCAAAGTGAATTTTTCATATTTTGTATGACTTATTTCTAAAACTGTATCTCAGTTATAACTATTTGCTGTGTGTAAGTAAAACTGGATCATTTAAATAACATAACATGGCCACAGCGGACTCTGTAGTGTTAAAGGCATCTAAAGCAGCTGCTATTTTTACAGATTTTGCTCTCTGTAGCTCTTTGTTGAAAAGCCTTAGTATTTGGGACATTTCTGTGAATTCAAGTTTGTAGAGCTTACTTTTTTTAGGTTTGATCATCTGTATATCTTAAACATCTGTATTTAAATGATTTTGAATCTTGCTGTGATTAGTGGCCCTTGGTAGAAGGCTCTGCTGAGCTCACAGCCTTGTGTGACTTGGAAAATAAAGCTGCATCAAAAGCATAAAGATGAAATTGTGATGGAGGGGCTGGAATTAGAACTTGATATCAAATTCCTGCTAGAAACAGTATTTTTACCTTTGAGCTGAATATGATTCATGCTTGTGATCTGAAGGTGGAAGGCTCTGGCTCATTAGCACATTAACAAAACCCTGAGGCATTTACTCCCATAAATGCTAATGTTACTCCCCTGAGAATGAAGCACTTTTGGGGAGGGGGCAGATGGATCTCTAGTATTACAGTGGAGTTTTAATTTTATCAATTCCAATTCATCGCCAGCTAAAGAGGACTGAGCCAACACCGAGTGCTCTGACTCACTGCAAAAAAATCAGTGTTGAGCTCGGGTATTGGACTCCTGTCCATTGGCCACGTGGTGAATTGTCACCTTGTTCAGAGGGTGCTGGGTTCCAGCTTGTGGCACCCAGCAGCAAACTTTGGTTACAAAAGCATGAGATCAGCCATGGTGTGTAATGGTGATGTGAGATTTGGTTCTGTCTTTAGAAATGTTGTGGTGCACCTGCTTATTTTGATGGAGTTGGAAGTCATCTTTGAAGTTGGGAATGGTTGCTCTGTTAAGGCAGTATTATCCTCATTTGTGAGACATGTGGAAGGTTTTTTACATCCTAACCAATTCTACGGTTCCGTATTTCCTGTTAGTGGCTTCATCTACTGAGTGCCCGGAGTATTTCTGATTGCTGCTTTTTTCCCTAAGGCAGTTTTTGTCTGGTTTCTTACGAAATTGAAGCTTGTGTGAAGCACACTTTGTCTTGCTCTTCTCCTTCCTCTGCATCCCTCCACCACCAATATTAAAAGTTTTTTATGAAAATAGGGGCTGAGGGCCCCTACTGAGTTGCTTTAGTTTTATGAAATTATAAATCTGAACACAGTACACAGGATGAAATTAATGTCCCTAATGACAGAGGGGCTGCATTATGAGCTGAACTGTTATATTATAACACCAGGGAATCCCCAGGAGATGGACAGGAAAATTAGTCTTTATAAGCCCCATGGTTCATCATGATATGCTAAGAGAATAAAAGTAAAATAAAAGTTTTGCTGTTTTTAGTATTCACATGGCAGTGATTTCTGCAGAGTGACTGTGACTCGAAAGAAATGGCTTTAAATCTCTGAATCCTCAGCACTTAATTTTTTTTTACTGGAGCAGTGGGAATTGAAATAGTGATAAAAATACAGAGGAGAGAACTCAACAGAACTGGACATTTACTCTTGACTGGAATGACTAATAATTTGTACCTGCTCACTTTAAATGAAGTCTTGTTTGAAAACTTGTAGACTATGGTTGAAACAATTTCAGTGATGTGTTCTGGTGTTTTTGAAGTAATTTAAAGCACTGGTTTCTATCACCTATTGCAGATTGCACTAAAGCCTTATCCTTTTTTCATGAATTCTGCATTAAAGGGGCTGAAAAACAGGTAACTCAGAGCTGCCTGAGATTTGACAGTCAGCCTACTTTTTTTCCACTGCATCCTTAAGACCATCGTCTGATTTAGTTTTTCATTTCTATGAGATTTTAATAAAAGCCCAGGAGGTTAGATGGAGATGGGCTAAAATTGATGCCACTCTTTTCTCTCCTCAATTGAAATTCTTTGTTATGCAGTACAAAACTAGCTTGAATGTTCTTCAGCAACATGAGCAACATGCTTGGCTTGGCTGAGCTGTGCCAGCTTCTGCTTGGAGAACTTCCTCTAATGTCTTGAGGAGTGTTGCTCCACAGGGCATTGATGTACTCAGTTGCTGTGCCCTCTGTGTTGGAGGTATAAGGACTTCCTTGCTCATTCCATACCATGGAATACAGTGCTGCTTCTCCCACCCTCTTGGATTATTCCATTAAAAGTTACTGAATGACTCGGGAGCCTTATATTTTGTAAATAGCCTCTTACTGCAGAGCCTTCAAGGAGAATGGGTAATGGATTGAACAGCAGATGCTGAGAGAAGAGAAAGGCTTTTCTGTCTCTCCATTGCAGATGGAAGATGGGAGAGGGGATGTAGATAAGCAGTGACAGGATGTGAAACCCGAGAAGTTTGAGATTAGTATGAAATCTGTGGAAAGTTATTGACACTGAGCTTAAGTGAGCCAGAAGCTTAAAGCTACTTACCAATAAAAACCATGGGGAGCTCAGCAGGAGATTTTTGAGGTTAGGAACAGTCTTTCTAGCAGAACTGAGAAGAAGCATTAAAGGTCACTGAGATAGAGACTACCAAAAGACACTTCTTGGGAGTTCTCTGCTATTGCTATACTTTCATATGGAGACTCCTAGTGACTCTTTCCCCCAGTACCTCTGGGTCAAAAGCATACTCTGAGATTCTTCTGTCTCCTTCTTGTACCTACAAGCCCATGCCCCTCCTATGTTTTCCCTTTAGATATCTGGACAGAAGCTGGTGTCTCAGACTAAGGCACAGTTCCTCATGGATTTGTAGAATGGAGTATAAGGACAGAATTGTGTCTTAGCTGTCCTAGCCATGGTTCTCCAAGGATAAAGGCTATAGACGAACTGCAAGGTGGCAAATAATCTCCCTTTCTTGTGCTGTTTGGCTCATCTCTGAGTTCTGGAGCTAAGTATATGGCAGCATTCCTTCTTTGCTTGCTTGTTTGTGTTTGAGGGCTGCTGCTGGCATTGCAGGGCTAAAGCAGAAAGAAGTCAAAATTGATAGCTGCTTCATTATTTTAAAAGGGAAAAAAAACCTGCAAGAAAATTTTCAGCTCTGTAGCACATACATTGTAATTTCACGTGGATACTACTGACAGTGCTGTCACCATCACTCCTGGAACAGCAGGCTCCCAACCTTGTCTTTGCTGTGCTGAGAATGAGCAGAAGGTCCAGTTAACCACCAGCACAGTTTTGTAGTTCTTGCCTTCATCGTGATCCACTGAGAGTTTATTATTTCTTCTCCCAGTATTGTTCAAAGGCTGCAGATCCCAGATGGGATACCAGGCTGTTCCTCACTGTTGGGATAAAGAAAGTAGGAGTGCCTGTTCTCGGGGGGAAGAGAGCGTGCAAAGCATTTGTGCATGGACAGCAGCACCAAGACTCAAGTTTGTCTGAGTGAGGATAAACAGAATATCAGAGCTTTACACTTGGTCATTGCAGATGTGCAACTATGAATTATTTTTTTATTTAATATTTTTAGCATAAAAACGGATGGAGAGGCTGTCATTGCTTTTAAGCTGTGTCTCCAATGGACATCTGTTTGTGTCGGTGTGCTCATAGTGCAATTCACTGTCGGTCAAAGGAGTACAAACTCCAATGGCTGCAGTGGGAGAACTCAAATCTTATGGTAGAGACAGAGAAATAATGCAGAGAACCGCTTTGTCTCTTCCTAGCTTGATGCCACCTTGTCTTCCTGAGGCTGAAAGCCAAGGCTCATGGGGATTTGAAGCCTTAAATCCTGACATCAGGGAGAGGGGGAAAAGGAAGCAGTCCAAGGAATGCTGGTGAAAGCTGCCAAGCATGCAGCAGGGAATGCCTATGGGCAGGAGTGGTGTCTCTCCTGGCCAAAGCTCTGGATTAGCTACACGAAAGGGGACTTTGCAAGTCCTCACTTGGGAGCTTTGCAGAGTTAAGGGAAAACATGAATGTTGCAAGACTCATTATACTGCTGCTTTGTGCTTCAGGGTTGACGTAGCTGTTCAGGCAAGGCTCACTGCTTTGAATTTTGACAGTCATAGCATTTGTTTCAGATCTCAGAAAGAGTTTAGCATTTGCAACGTGCCACGTCCTTATTTAATCAAAGCTTTGCATGAGGCTTTAGAAGAATGGAACACAGGACACACATCAAAATTTTACATAGTAAGTGAGGGCAGTGCTCTGAACCAAGTGGAAAAGAACCTCTGCTGGCACACACAAAAGCCTGGTATTACAAAACTTACACCTTTATTGTACAGAACTTCTGTTCACATCTTTTATACAAAGAATTTTATAAATTGGATCTTCTGATTCTTTGCTAGTCTGGAATCAGTCAGGGTCACTGCATTTGCAAACCAATGGACAGAGCTTCAGCTGAAGCCAGTAAAACCTCTTTATCATATGAAAGTAGAGCATGGAAGACTTGAGGTGTATTATTTCTGTTTCATATACAGTCAGATGGTAGGAGATCCCAAAGCCTGTAGTAGCTGCACTAAACACAAAGCTTTGTGCAAAATCTAATGATCTAATACAAGCCCTGTGCAGGATCACAACTGTAATAATCCTGACTAGTAACTTCCTTTTGAACCCTGTTACTCAGCAGTATCAAAGAGCTATCTGCTACCTCTGAATATAGATGTGACACAAAGATTTGGAATGTTCGTTTCATTTTCCTTATGAAAATGACAGCTGGACACTTCATGACAAAAATCTTGAAGTCTCTCATTTATAAAATGACTGCAGCTCTGAGTGCTTTCAGGTGGATTGACACATTTATCAGCATTTTCTGACATATATACTTAATCCTAGTGTATTGTGTCCTGAATGACGGAGTTCTGTATAAAAATAGAAATATTAATTAGAAAAAGCTGTGTAAAGAACAAACTTGTCTGGAGATTTAAATGCTGCAGATTGAATAATGCATCAAACTGTCACAGCAACAGTTTTGTAGTGACTCAAATTCTATGAATATTCAACAGAATTTTCCTGGATGACAGAAATTCAAAACATTACTTTCCAGAGAACTGCTCAAGTCTTGGGTCTCCTTTACTAGGAGCAAATGTTTACTTTGTTAGCAAAGCACTTGAGGAGCCAGAGGAAGCTGATAGGACATTTTGCTTTACATGTGTGGAGTATCAGAGCTGGTTATATGGATACTCAGCCAACATCACGTGAATAATCTTTTATTTAAGAGTAGTGCAAATTGCATTTCTGTGTGCTTAAACCTCACCCAGGGGAGAAGGATATAGGAGCTGATAAATGCCATTTACACCTTCCCCAGAGAAGTGATTAACCAGTTTTCATCCTTTCTATCCCTGCTGCTATCTATGAAAGGGGTGCTGCAACCCTGGGCAGCAATGTTCAGTCTTAGGATATGGGAGTGTACAACACAGTTGCTCTTGCTGTTCTCCCCTTCCTTTTAAAAGCAACTTGCTCCATCTGCAGCCTTTTTTTTGAGCACCCTCTGAACTGCATTGCTACAGGACCTGCTAGATTGTAAGAGAAGAGGTGCCCTGTTTGGCATTGATGTGGGCATGAGAATTTGCCTTAGGAAGTGTATACTTCCAGCTGGCTGAGAATAACAACCCTCCTGTGCCAGGATCAGCTGGATTTATTCATGGCAGCATTTCTTAAATGCTGGAGAGCTAGGACACTGTGGGTCTCACATGTTTTTTACTAGGACAGAAGTTTGTGAATTTATGTGTCACATGTATTTCTTGCCAGTGTGTCAGTGTACATACGTGTTCATATGTACAAACAAAACAAACCGAAATACGCAAATTATTGCAGAATAAAAATATCCTTCTAGCATTGTAGAGACAGAACTGATTCACAACTGGAAGTCTAGAATCATTAAAGCATGTTATCTGGAAGCTTCTGCTAAAATGCTGGCAATAACACTCCTGTCTGAAGCGTAGGCTTGAATTCAGTCAGTTTTTTTCATTTTGAAGAATTCTTTCTAGGAAAAGTCTAAGAAAGAAGATTATTTCTAGATTTTCATGTCAGTAAAATTTGCCCATGAGATGTTGCCTGAGGGTGGAGCTGCAGCTGGCCTGCTCACCGTTCCAGCAGTGTCACATCAGTGCCACCGTCAGTTCTTTTGGCTGTACAAATCTGCAACTAGTAAAGCCTTTTGATTAATAATTCAGAGGAAGAAAATACTTCTTTGCTAATTCAATCCTGTCCTAAATCTTTACTTTTCACACTATATTACAGGAACTAACTGCACGTTAATAAGCTCTGCTGAGTGTTATCACGTTAAGCATCTGCATTTTAGCACACTGGATCTGTGTTTCCTAGAAACACTAGCTTTGGGTGAGGAACATAAGGTACTCTGGAGTGCATTCTCAAAAAGCACTGGCTGCATACCCTCTGGTGTCTGATTCTCTAAAACCACTGCCTTTTAAAATACAGTGTTTTCAGCTCATTTAGATTGCCATAGTAGAGAGGAAATTGTTTAGGTCCTTTATTACGAAGATCAAAAGTCATGTTTACCATTTACATACACAATTTACAAATTATTCACAAAGGGAATAACAGATATGCAGGAACTGACAGCTTATTTCAACCCAAGCTGAGGACGGGACAAGTGTCATTGTTTCCTTGCTTCCCTGCCTGTACTGGAATAAAAGATATGTCTGTTTTGTGTTGTCGGTTTGTGTTAAACACTGATCTAGTGTTTATGAAGCACCTTTAGTTATAAATATGCAAATGCTTACATGCTTATCTTTATTTGAAAGAGTGCAGTGCATGTATAAACATGCGCTGGGATCTGTGCCCTTCACACTACTGAGTGTTTGTTGGTCAGAAATCTTGTCAATTAATATAAATTAATCAATTAATACAGTGGTCAGGGTTGAAAATGCTGATTTGTAAGATTTAACTGATTCCAGTAATATGCCATTAAAATAAAAATGGAGTTTAATATCAGAATTCTTACTCTAAGAACTAAATTAAGTATGGCTGCTGTATCTCTCAAGGATACTATAAGATAGGTCTTAGCCATGTTGTTAGATGTCTTGGATAACACAACTGATTTATTGCTCTTCCTTCATCATGTTTTATACCATTTCCTAATGCTATTTCAAAGACTGGGATACTTGACAAAAAAGAATCCTCTTTGAGAGATGTGGTAAATTAGCAAACTTCACAGAATATTTTACAGCACTTAACAAAAGGGAGAATGAGTTCCCAAATCCCTTGGTATGAAAGCACAATACCAACAGTGCATTAGCTGCCATTTAGCTAAACCTACAATTAACCATATTTTTAATTTTTGGTGTCCACTGGGAAGACAGTACGTCAAAATGCTTGAAGGAACACACCAATTTTGAAGCAAACACAAAGGCAAATACAGAAATCACCAATGTGATGTTAATCCAAATTCTAAGCAATGAAGCAAAACACTTCACAAAAGTTGTTACATCTAGTCAGAATAATCCAAATACTTACAACAGTATTATGATATGACTTCCTACCCAGCTATCAAATATCCTTTACCATGAACCCTTCCGTATTCTCAGGGTGACAGATAATGAACGTTGCAGATGCCATGGTAAACTTAAAATACAGTAATAGGCAAATATTTTAGTGGCACCACCTGTATATACAATGTAGTTGTTGGAACCTTATGGACAAAGCAGTGTTCCAGTATGCCTTTGTTAAGGCTTCTTGCTGGTTTAAAAAGGTAGGTTTTTCTTTAGGGAGATTGTCCAGCAGTATTGGTTTCCCATCTCTTCAGTGGAAGGTCTCTTTATTGATCCACATGAGACTGCGTGTTTCATTGGGTTTGCATTCGTACTCAATACTGCCAAAGCTGTTTCCCCACTGGCAATGATCTCGTTTGTGGTAGTTGTAGAATTTGACTTGCCAGACTGTCTCAAAAACGCCAATGTCATTAAACTGTGAGGAAGAGGGAATAGCAGTGTTAGTGAGCTGATTATTTTGTTGCTTTCTCTCTCTTCCTGAGAAATAACACTTGTGAGGCTGCAGAACATCAAACACCTGGTATAAGGATTATTGTTCCTCAGTTCAATAATTCTACGACCTGTAAAACCTGCTCTAGCAATCAGAAAGTCTTTTATGTGTAGCCATACATAAGACATGAATGATCAGATTCTGCATGTACTGTCTTCTTGCACTCACACCTGGGATAGGCGAGGGAGTAAAAATATTCAAGTTGCCATATGGATAAATGTTACTAACAACAAGAATCAAAGCAATAATCTTTCTTAAGATGACACAGCTTGATGTCTATACTGTAGATCGTGTACCAGTGATCTGCAGTGATACAGACCATCTCTTTACCTTTATACCATACCTAGAGGCTGCAGTTGGGATTGGGAAGGTTCTTCTTTTGCTCAGTCTGAAACCTTTAATGTTATCTGCCTTTTGGAGTCTGGTGTTTGCAGTGTCTTGACTGAGATGTGCTGGTCTTGCACCACTTACTACTTTCCTGGGATTCTATTCCACATCTTAAATGAGACTTAAGCAAGAGAAGTTCTGTGTGCATATCTGTAACTGCTGGTTGGACTGTGATAGTGCAGCTGAGTAACAGGGGCTAGTAAAGAGATAACCTGTTTAGTAGATAAGCGTCTAATACAGTGAAGTAGTGAGACACTGACTTTAAATTGTTTGTGCATGCAGCTTTGAAACTATTTTTCATAGTGAATGAGACTATGCCTATAGTAAGTTCTGCAAAGTAAAAAGGTTTTTCCCTTTAAGCCACTGCCAGACCCTGTACATCATCAGAAAAACCTCAGTGAGGCTTTCAAGCATAAATTATGATTTCAGTTTTAATGGTAATGGAAAATTTGAGTTCCTATGCCTTGAGACATTGCAGAGAATTTCAAGTGTGGGTGTGAAGCCTGTATGTATTGCCATTGGTCCCAAGCCAGTATAGCTTGTTGATTGTGTTACGCTGTTAGAAGATACCAAACAGTGAATTTAGTGCAATTTAATGGCACCATTCTTCAGTATTTTTTCCCTTTAAGTATTTCCATCACTCACTTTAATGACAGCTTCTTCACTTGACTGTTTTCCATTCCTATCATGTGCCTGGGAGCTGATCTTTGATCATCTGCCTGCTATAATCACACTTGCAAAGTCAGAATGAAAGCATTTACAGAGAAAGTGTTCCTGATTTACAAGCAGAGTCTTCTGTATCCAGATTTTTCAGATGGATACATTTGCTGTTGTTTTTTTTAAATCCACGGTGTGGTTTGTAAGGTGCTGCTGTGTAACAGACATTACTTTAAACCTTCCCTCCACCCACTGTGGAAAGTTAAATTTAGCCTTGACAATAGCAGAAGTTGCTATTTGCTGTAAGTGGAGAGGTTTTATTTGGCTCCAGTTACAAGTGTTACCTTAAAGGAGTAACTGAAATATTTCTGCCACTTCCTTTGACCAAGAAACAATCAGATGTACAGGCTATTTTATCTCTCCCAGCAACTAAAATTTTAATTTAGGACTTTTTAAAATTGGTCGTCTTTGATAGTAGCTCTGATATACTCATAATGCAAGATAGTAGAGGTTGAGCACATTGGATATTACTGTGCACAGTTCACAAAACTTGTCAGAGAGGAGCATCAGCCACCTTCAGTGTGGAAACTAAGGAAGAAAAGGCATTTGTAATAATATTTGTAGAAGATATTGATGTGATTTGATATGACAGAAGAGCAGCATTTCATTTCATGAATGTGTGAAGAATCTGAATTTCAAAAAGATAGATGAAGAAAGCAAATTTAATTTTCCTTCAGTGACCCAGTTTGCTGAGCTACCCTGATTATTTTGACTGCTGTGGGTTTCCAGGAGAAGAAAAAAAATAATTGCAGAGATTTTCTACTACTTTGTGCCTCCCCAGCACTTAGCTCATGCAGAAGCTCTGTGGCATGATGAACGTTCTGCATCTCAGAGCTCCCTGGAATTCCCATGGCTCCTGCAGCTGAATCCTGGCTACTCCACTGAGCTTGTACATGGGCATCCCTAGGGAGGAAGAACAGTCTTGATCTTTGCAGGTCGGCCTTCAGGTCAAGCCTATTTCCCTATCTGCTCTTCTCTGTCATCTGCTGCTATAGGAGTAAAGAGTTATTAATCACTCCAACTCCCTTTGCTGAGATAATTTGATAGCCATTACTGTGACTAGAGTTCTGGCTTCTTTATTCAGCCTTGGACTAGTCTGATCAAGAAGGAAATGAGGCCCAAAGACAGGCTTCTAACTTAGTTTACCCCATTTTCCAGACAGTTTAGCAGTCTCTGGATAGGGTGCATGATTTGACAGGTAACAGAAAGAAATATTCAGATTCTGGAATTCAGAGACAGGATTGCTGTTTAACCTGTATAAACTCTGGCTGTGGGTCGGATGTCTACTAGCCAGTTAAAGCAGCAACACAAAGAATTATTTGTTTAAAGTTTCAAAGCAGATAGGAAAGAAGTTCTTAGGGATCTTAATGGACCTCAAGTCACTCAGACATGAGATTGGCAGTATCAGAGTAGTTTTTGACTGCAGGACTGATCTCACAATCTATTTCTAATGTGAATTCAGTTTTTATGCCTTAAATAGTGTCCTTACCACCATAGGATGCATCAGGATTCTGTCTGTTCTAGAAAAGGAAGTGGAGGCAGAAGTTCCTCGGAGCTGAAGGAAATAGGAAGATTTTAAGCTGTTTGCAAAAAGCTCAGTTTTGAAGATTCAGGAAGTAGGTATTCAAAGCAGTTTTCAGACTGGGGTATGTGAGACTTGTTCCCTAAATCTATTACAGCTCTGCTTAGCTAAGCAGCTAAATGATGAGTTAAACATGTAAATCCCTGTTGAGATGCCTATGTTTAACACTTGAAAGTATCAATTGTGGGTATCTAAGTCTGTGCTGATGAACCTATCTATCAAGATCAGTTCCTAAAAGGAATTGAGGACCTGCTTAATGCTCAAAAATCCTATTAGCTTCACAGCTAATATCCCAGGATCTGATCTCTAAAAGCAACTCTTTGGGCAAGTATTGTGGCTACTCATTCTGATGCTGCAGCAAACAATGTCAAAGCTTGTAACTAAAAATCAGACCCTCCTAAAAAGTTTCATAGGTTTTCTCCAAAGAAAAAGTTTTAAACTTCCAGATTTTCAGAGTTCACATCAGTGCTGCAGTCAAGGGTAAAAGTGACCAGGAAAATAGGGATGCCTTTGTCAAAGCAGATGTTTTTTTGAGAACGCTGTCCTTTCTCCTCCTGGTATAAGGTGAAATATAACTACAGTGATCAGCAGTGGCATCCAGCAGCTGTGTTCAGCTTGTTGTGAAATAATGCTGTGTTTGGTTTTCCTGGGTGTTAAAAGGAGGTGGCTGTATATAAAAGTGATTAACGTAATCCATCATATTAGTCTTAATAACCTAAGGTAATGAAATAGTAATGTGATGTGGGTCTCCAAAATTAAGTTAGGCACACTGTAATTACTAGAAATACCAAATGGAGATGTTACAGTTCTTATTCAGAAGGGGATTACTGTACTAAACTATGATACTAGAAAAAAAAAATACTGAAGAGCAATATGAAATCTTGTGTGCAGTAAGCAAATGTCATAAAATGCTGAAATCTGGTGGGTTTGTATAAGCTGGAACAGCCTCCTAAGAGAGCTTCAGATGAAGATGGCTTTCTGCCCTGATTCCTTTTAGTGGTACAGAAGACATGGGATAAACAGCAGGAATCTCACACAACTAAAATCAGGAGAGGAGAAAAAACAAACTACTGAAACAACCCAAATCTCCCATTGCACACTGAGCATACACCCAAAGAGTGCTGAGGAAATCTGCTGCTGCTCTTCATGTCTTCTGTCAGCTCTGCTGCCTTGTGGGCTGGAGCTTTTGTCATTTCACTTTGGGGCCATGGAGCCTGTCTTTAAGACTGGAGCGAGGAGCCACTCCAGTATGAACTTGGGTGTGTGGATGCAGATAGTGGAAACATATGGGAAAATAGAGAAGGCAGCCTTGGGTGTTGTTCTGATGCATGCTGAAGGTGACAGATGGAAGGGGAGAGCAGTCACCCCTTGTGCTTGGGCCATGCTCTGTGCCAAAAAAAATGGTGCTGCCAGGCAAAATCCCTGTATGCCAAGGGGTTGGATTGCTAGCCAAGGACTCGGTGGGAGCTGCCTGATATATATAGTATGTCCTGTAGAACGGGTGGGGGCTTCAGCTCACAATTCTTTGTGTTGCAGCACCTTGAAGGGTCTCTAGAAAACCTCCTACTTCTTCCTGGCCCTTGCTGTTCGCTTGGGAGAGAAGGCAGCAGGACTGACACAAAGCAAAGAGGAAGGCAGCAGCTGTGATCAGGCTTGGCCCTGGAATATTTCACCAGAGCCTCTCTGGTGTCCTGCTGCCCTCCCCTGTCCTCTTGTGCCAGGCTTGGAGAACCACGTACCTGCATGTTGACTTGGATGGGCTGTCTCTCCCCACTTTTGGTATGGGGCACCCCTTCTGTGTCGTAGATCCCTGTGTAAGAGGCCACTTGTGCATCCCGTGATTTTTCTTCCAGTGGGACATTGACACCGCCGATGCCCATGGTCCTGCAAAAAGATGGGATCCAGCCTTCAGCCCCGAATTCCCCCTTCCTTGGCAGTTTGGAAGCCAGCACGGGGGGGTTGGCAGCCTGGCAGTCTCTGTGCTGGGGAAAAGCTTCAGGGATTCTAGCAGACCTGCATGTGCTGCTGACTCATTGGGGCTCCTGAAATGTGTCAGGGCTCTGCAGTCGGCCAGGGAAGGGTGAAGAGGCAGGCGGGATCTGATTTCGAATGGACAGGGTGAGGTTAGTCGAATCTCTTCTGCCCCTCCACCCAGAGCTCGTTCCCCTTCTGGTCCCTGTCTCTGCTTTGCCACGCCGCAGCGAAGGTTTGGGCATTGTGTAGGAGGGGCTTCTTCCTCCAGCGAAAACCGCGGGGAAGGAGGGAGAAAAGGAGCTGGGCTTGAAAAACCTCCGGGAGAAGGTGGGGAGGGAGCGGCAAGGCAGCGACTCCCAAAGGTGGCATCCCCCCGAGCCAGCCGGGCAGAGCACCGGGAACAGCTGGCCAGGGACCCAGAAACGGGGCCACCGAAGTAAAAGGGCGGGGAGGGAGAAATCACGGAAACCCCGCGCTGTCAGCCTGCCAGGAAAAAACATTAAACGTCTAAAAATAAAGCAGCGAGGAGGGGAGGGCAGGGCAGGGCCGGGGGAGCCGCCCTGGAGGAGGACGGCCGCACTTACGTGGCCTGGACGGTGCCGGGTCGGAGGGACACCTCGATCTTGTACTTGGCGCCGGTCAGCAGCTTGATGGTGCGGTTCTGGCCGAAGCGCTGCCCGTCCACCTTGAAATACACGGCCCCGTCGTTGGGCTGGATTTTGAGGGAGACGCTGATTTTCACGAGGCCGGGGATGTCGCCCATCGCTTGCGGCCGGGGGGCCTGCGGGCTCTGCGCGCGTCTCGCCCCCTCCGAGGAAAGGCGGCTGGCCGGGAGCGAAGGAGAGGAAGAGGAGGACGGAGAAGGAAGAGGAGGGGCTGCCGGATCCCAGCCAGGCCAGCCCTTCCCAAAAGCAGCGGATGAGACAGCTGATTATTTATTTTCCCTCCCACTAATCGCGGCGTAGCATCTGGGCGGTTGATGTCTTTCCTCCCCTCTTCTCCCCCNGAGCCCCCCAAACCATCCCCTGATCCCTCACCTGGGAGGGCGCCCCTCCAAACCATCCCCTGACCCCTTCACCTGGGGGAGCCCCCAAAGCACCCCCCGATTCCCCACCCTGGAAACGCCTCTCGAGGGTTGATGGAGCCCTCTGTGGTGGGCTCAGACATCTGTGTGGGGGCACGGAGGAGCCAGAGCTGCCCGAGAGAGAGGGGAAGGTAGACAGCAAAGACTTGGGTTTCTGGCTCTTCTGTCTCCCGGTGCAGCAAAAAGTTTTGTTGAGTCACCATGGACTGGGGGTCGCGTTCTTGATTGTCACAGTCACCATGCCTGGACTGAGGGTCACTGTCTTGCTCCCTGAGGTCAGTAGTCAACATCCGCAGGCTAAGGTTTCTCTTGGGATTATTTTAATCACTTCATTGCAATCCTCTTATTTAAACAGAAAATACCCCGTATACTGTAATTGCACTGTAAGATCAGAATCTCACATCTTTAAGTCTAATACTACATTTTACATATAGCTGGTGCTGTTTGTCCAAGAACAAAGATCTTTGAAACTGAACAATATATCATAATTCAACTCTCAGCCTGTCTCATTCCCATCCAACAGAAATTACTTTTAACCCAGGCAGGTTTGTGGCTCTTTTCCATAATTTTTTATTTGTTCTTGTTTGCTGTTAAAACTGTAGCATCCTTAAGTCTGACACAAGCTTTGGGCCATGAATATACATTTTTGCATGGATATTATGGCAGAGTTAATGGTTTTGTTAGGAGAATTTCATAGGTCCATGTTGCACTGGACCTAATCTGTTCTTTATTTTTTTAAGGCTGGGATGTAAATGTGTAATGTAGACTAAGCCAAATGGTAGATACAGCATTGCCCAGCCTGTATTTCCTTATGCGTGCAAGTTGTTCAGTGATTTAATTTTGTTATGAACTTTAAGCAAAATAATACATTCTGCTGAAAACCTCCAGGAAAAAAAAACCAAAAAAACACCAAAACCCCAAAAATCCTACTGGATATCCCTTGCTTTGGGTTCAAAGCTCACCACAGATTTCATCATGTGTTCAGCCATTCAGGTTTCCACAAATATTGGGGCAGGATATGATCCCTGCCTCTCATAACTGTGCATCTCTGCAAAAATACTAAACAAACAAACCAAAACCAAACAAGCAACACCCACCCCCAGTGCATATCTCCTTATCTCTTTTCCTCACTGCAAGAGGAATCTCATTTTGCACTGCATTCTGCAGAAACCACTGCACTTTTGTGGCTTGTTGGAAGTTTTGCCTGCAGTGAGTCCCCCTCCTGTAATTTTAAATGTAATTCAGCATGAAATCACAGAGACTTAACCTGGCAATCCGAGGAAGAGGAATCTGGCAGTGTCACTTAGAGTGGTGTGTGAAGAGCAATGGCCATTGCCAGGGATCAGGTTTACTTGCTTCGTGGCCAGACATATCATGTTGTAGTAAATTGTGTGTAGCTGAAGGCATTGATTGCAATTAGCTTCCCAAGTACATGGGAGGTCAGATCTATAACGTTTTTTTTTCCCCTCATTATTTCTGCCTGAATGATTCTCTTTCTACGGACACAGCTCAGGCTGGGACTTTATCCCTGACCAGTATTGGGCAAACATGAGGGAAAACTAAAAAAGCATCATACTATGGAATATGTATGCATAGTAACTTTCTTATCTTATGCAAGTGAAACATGGTGAGAGTAGAACATTTATGAAGAAAAGATTATTTATCTAGGCAGTGACCTTTTGATTGATCTAATAACTTCACTCATGTTAATACATTTACTTATCTGATCTCACCAGATGCCCTTTATCAGTACAGATCAAGGGAAGGGTTTGCCTTTGCTAAATCCTGGGAGGTTAATTTTGGTGCTGCCCACCTTAATGGCCCTGACCAGCCTCATCTGGGGCTGCCCACAGGCTGGGTTTCAGCTCAGTCCTGGTGTTCATGCCCTTCCTGAATTACACTTAGGACAGCTGTTCTCCAGCTTTGCCACTGACACATCCAGCCATGGATGCCCTTGGCCTCGCCCTGCGTGTTAAATACCTGGCTTGACCTCAGCCCATCTGCATGGAGGTGCTTGATGCTGTGGGATGGGCCCTGGCTAGGGAAACCCAGGCCCTTCCAGCCCCCATGGGGATTTTCTATGGGTGCCAGATCTCAGGCTGCTCCATTACCTGATGTTAATTGCTTGGTATTCTGCAGGGAGCAAGATACTGAAGGAAGAAGGAGTTGGAGTGGTTTTTCCAGGAGCACAGAGTAAACATGCAGACATTTACAAAATTCAAAGCTAAATGAATCATCATAGACTTAGGACAAAGTCCTATTTCTCTTAAGCCACAGCAGCAATTTCCTTCTGGTGGGAACAAAAAAATAAAATTTTGTCAATTCCTCTATTCTCTACACCTTTGGAGGGGTGGGGCTATAATGTTTAATGTCTTTGTAAACTGCAAAACTGTTTTTCTGGATTTTTGTTTGTTTTGGAGAGGGTTTTGTTTGGCTTTGTGTGTGTGTATCTGTGTTTTGATTTGGTTTTTTTTCAGCCCTTCAAATCTGCTTTTCATTCCCCTGGCAGCTGAGGATTCCCAGTCTGTTGTGTGGAGTTAGCAAGGTACATAAAGTTAATTCCCTTCTCTGGGGGTAGGAAGATTGGAGCACTCACCTATGCCCAGGCAAATGCCTCAATGCTTTTGAAGTGGAGAGTCAGCTGTAGCCAGCAGTTCTATACCTCTTTTTCTTCCTAAGACTATGAAAGTCTCACACATCCTCACAAGAAAGTCTCACAAGATGTGTGAGCTACATACAAGTTACATCCTCCAAAACCTCTTTCTTGTGCATGGACCTTCCCTGCTGCATCAACATAACCTACATGTATCACTGATGGGAACTACTGCAGGGGAGAGGTGAGGGTGGGTGTGTTCAGTGAAAGCTGAGAGATAACATGGAGATGAACCATGACCAGTGATCTATGCTAGTCTAAATTACCCAGAAGACATTCTGGAGAAATGTGTTTGGTCTCTTGATTGCACCTACTCAATATAATCTCTCTAAGTATTATGTCATTGCATAAGCTTTCAAGTATTAACATTTATGCAGGCCTTCTCACTGCTGCATTAATCCTGCTGCAAAGCTCAACAGTCATTAAATATGTACAATGTACCTTGAGGTAGAACAAGGTAGTTCATTTAAGATGAAATCACAGCATTTAGATTCTAAGGTGACATGTAATATCTGTATTAGCCTTCTTATGCTTGCCCCTCTTTGATTAATTTCTTAACGCAGTGCTGAATTTGGAAATGTTGTGGTTTGGGGTTTCTTTTCAAGAAGGACATGCAAAGCCACAATCTCTTAAAATAGCCATATGTTTGATTCTGTATGAAGGGACTTGTGCTAAGGCTTGTACCTGCCAGCTCTCAATTTAATACTTTGATTCTTTTGAGCCCTCTGCAGAAGAGAGAAGAGAGCAGAAGAGAGAAATGGTTTTTACTGAAATATCAGCTAGACAGTCTTTTATCTAGTTTAGAAATCACTTGTGTGTATCATTTTCCCCACACATACAATCATTTTCAACATATAACATTTGTTATAATTTCCCCTGCAGATGCTGTTTGATTTGCTGTAGTGACATATATTTATGGAGAGGCCCTGTGTTTTGTTGCAGATGAGGGGAGCTTACAGCATTTACAGTGCAGCAGTGGAATACCACTAAATGGGCATCAGTGAGGAGTGTCTAGGAAAGGTCTCTGAGGGCTCTGCTAACCCTCTGGTCCTCTACCACAGACCTTGTCAGACTTCTGAGTAAGACTTCCTCCAGAGTAAAGGCTGAGCCAGAGAGTCATATGGAGAACAGGAATTTCCGTCCATGAAAAAAGTCCCTGTTTAGGGATCTTGGCAGTGGTCACAGATGGAGTCACACTGAGCTCAGTCAACACTTATCTGAGTGAGCTAAGCTGCAAAAGTGACCTGGAATCTTGTGCTTGGAAGAACACAAGAGGCTACTTCATGGTATCTTATTTCATCCCATATACCCCCACTTTCTTCTATAATATTTCTTTCAACCACTTGACTCTAGTATTCATAAAAAACTATGGGTTTGCCTTGTCTTTTCCCCAAAGCCAAACAAGCTCTGCAGCAAGTAAAAGACGCTTGCAGAAAGCATTTTGTGGTCAGTGCTTTATATAATGCACTGAGTCTAATCCATTTGTGCCTATTTGACAGCTGATATCTCTGGGAGAGCTCAGCAAGAAAATCCAAAACCCGATCAAGTCTGCTAAACAAATTTCTTATTTCAGCAGAGGGCGCATCCTCATTAACCAAGCGAGGGTCCTCCACCTCCCTGCCAGACTCCACATCTTGCCCTCTGGGAGCCAGGTTTGGAAGGCAGGGAGAAGTGAAAGCACTGATGCGTTGGAAAGCTGTCTCTGCAATTATTTGGCATGCACCAGGCAGCAGCACCGTGCCCTGTTTGTTGTTTTGGTAGAGCTCACGTATTTGCAGAGCAGCCCAATTTCTTCTGACTGAGCAGCAAAGCGCTAATTTAATTTCCCAGGATTCTGTCATCAGGGCTGGCTGTATTTGATAGGATGGAGTGCTTTGTCAGTGCTGTCAGGGACAGGCTATAAATACACACGTGCTTCTGCATTTCCCTATCTCTCACTGTGTAAGAGGAAATGGGCTTGCGATTAGCATTCAGAGGAACTTGTGAAATGACACAGCTGTGCTGTAAAAAACACCATCCCACCGACTCTGCTGCCTGAGGAACCCAGCAGCCAGCAGGGACAGACCCCAGAGCAGGAGGGCCCAGCCATGGAGCGAGAACCGATGCGCGTAAGGGAGGGCTACTTGGTGAAGAAGGTGAGTGGGCACTTTTGGAGGAGAAAACTGGACAGGTTGGGAAGATGGTAGGGAAACACACTGCGAAATCTTGGCAAAGAGGAAATAGCCACAGCCTACTCAGTCACACTTAATTGGGTTAAACATCAAGGAAGAGTAGTGAGATTAAAGGGGTCACATCACCTTGGCCTCCAGCCACTGTGTGGGGCCACCAGCACATCCATTCTTTGGGAAGGATGCTCCACGGCAGCCTCTGCTCTGGAGTCTTTTGTGGTACAGCCCATAGGATAAAGCCTTTATTTTTATTTAAACTCACATTGGCTTCCATTGGCAGAGAAACTACCAGGGGAAATAAATGATGGTCAGAAAAATAACAACGCTGTTTAACTGCATAGTAGGATGGGTGTGGTATGTTCCCCCTGAAACACAAACTGGAGTTATTTTAGCATCGGTCAGACGTTCCCTGGAAGCTCATATCTTCCTTGGGTATCACGTGAAGAGTGATTCATTGAACACAATGTGGGATTTCTTGATGCAGGGCAGCATGTTTAATACCTGGACGCCAATGTGGGTTGTGCTCTTAGAAGATGGAATTGAATTCTACAAGCGGAAGGCTGATAACAGTCCCAAAGGCATGATCCCGCTAAAAGGAAGCTCCATTCACAGCCCATGCCAAGATTTTGGCAAAAGAATGGTAAGTACTTTTATTTTATGAAAAGAATTGACTTATGGTTCTGGAAACACTGAAAAAGCAAAAGGCTGGTGGCTGCAAATTCCTTGCACTCATGCTAGTGGTGATTCTCACTTGCCTTAGGAGGTCACAAGCAGGCTTGGAACTGTACTATTTGAATTCAGGACACTTCAAGAGGACTAATTCAGGAAGCATTTAGGGGGTCAGTTGGTTGGTTTTGATTCAGCTTCTGAGTCTCCCAGAGAGCAGAACTAAATTTCATTGATGTGAAGACATTTTGCAGCTGAATGGTGACAGCTCCTGTATTAGATATAAATCTAATTGCCACAGAATAAAGCTGGGGGGAAAGATTTTGTGAGCAGGAGAAGCATTTATTTATTGTCAAGGAACAACAACTGGCTTGCTCAGACAGGAAGATGATAAATGCTGTGACACACATATTTTTTTACAGCATTCCTGAAAAATAATTGTAGGTAAAACAGAATTTCTCATATGACCAAAGAATCATATCATTAGTCATTTATTATTTTGTCAACTCAGTTTCATCTAAGAGGCATCACATCCCCAGGAATTCCTCTGACAAAGGGGTGCCCCAGAATCTAGAACATTATCCCACCACAGTTCAAAGAAATTTACCACAGGGATGCCTGACTAAAGATAGAAGTCTCTGTGAGAGTATTAGAAAAATAGGAAGTGTGAGAGACTGCTGAGACAGTGAACATTACTTTTTCATATGAGTAAAGTGAGGATAATTAAACCTGTCCTTAGATTTTGTAGTAAGTGGAATCAGGGTCCCTTTTGTCAGATTTGGACCTGCTGGCTTTGCTTTTTCTTTCTTTTTTTCTTTTGGGGAAGGGGGGGTGGGTGGTGATTGTTTTAGGTTTGGTTTTTGCAGAACCCATATTTATGTGAAAAAAACCCTCTGCCTTGATTCTTACTAAGTCTTTTAGATTTACATCTGTCAAGAGAAAGGGCTTGTTAACTTCCAAGATGTCTTTGAGACAGTATAGAAAAAGGATGGGGCAGAGAATGAGCTCTACATTATGTTTCATTTTAGTTCCTGGGGTCTTTTCTGTGGGATAATAAAGACAGAGACCCAGGGGCTGAGGCACCCAAAATAGCTCCTCATAAATGAAATTTGCTGCAGGGTTGGCTGAAGTCAGTGGAAGCAATCCAAATTACTTGAGCAGGCATTGGAGCAGATCCTCCATATTGGGGTGGTGAGATTGTTCGACTAGTCTGTAGACCAGTAGCCCTGGAGATGGATTTTCTCCTAAAATGTGCATTGTTCAAATAATCAAAAATTCAACATGGTCATTCATATGAACAAAGCTACCACCAGGATTGCTCTTACAAGTAGTTACTGCCCAATATGATTAAATCTAAGTTTCTACATGTATTCCTTGAAAACACAGTATCTTTATTTTTGCATCTTACATTTTACAGCTTTACTGTACTGCTGAATTCAGTGTCTGTGCATTCTGTTCTGGCTTCTCATAGGTCAAGTGTCAAAGCATACAGGTGTTCCTCTTATGGGAATTATTCTGGTTCTTAACTTTATACAGCTAGAAATGAAAGTGTATTTTTAGGACAGGAATTCTGTATGGTGAATAGTGGGATAATTCTCACTGGGTCAGTTTTAAGTATAATCCCATTTGTCTGGGCCCAGTTTGGAGAAGGGACTATTGGGCCACAAACAAACTTCTATATTTCTCTGGTTGTTTTCAAATCAGCTTGTCTGTCTGCACCAGGACGTTGTTTGAAAGCTCAGAGCACATCACCAACGTGCTCTGTTTACTACATCAACTGCAAAATGCACATGCTGAGGGCAAACAAAGCAATCTTGGATTTGTTAAGCACCAATAAAGCCTCAGAAGGGGCTGCAACTGCATATTTTCGAGATTATATTTCAAAATGCATTCAACACTGTTCACTGTCCTTGATATGATGTTTGATCATTGTTTAATGTACTGTAAATTCTGATATTCTTCAGCTTTTTCCATTTCCCCCATAGGGAAAAAATGGTTTTCTTGTGGATAGCATTATCATATTTGGTTGCTCATAGTTAGATTCATCTCTCCCAGTTTAAACTATCTAAAATGTTAGATAGACTAAATGGTATTTAGTTTAGTCTAATGGTCTAATTTTCTCAAAAAGACAACCAGATATATATCATCAGAGGGAGGCTTGGTCACATGTAGGACTGGAGACTCAACCTCTTTAGGAATTTCAGAAGTAGCCTGGAAGTCTGTCTGGCTTGCTGGCCTAACTTGTAAATGCTTTTCCAGTCTTCTCCATGTGCTGAAAATGAAAACTTTTCTTTAGCATTTCACTGTATGTGGCTTCTCAGCTCTTTGAGAACAGTAATTTTTTCCCTTGGTAATAGATCTCGTCAATGCTTTGGTATTTCATTCTGTTAATCTGGAGTGTTACCTTGACTGTAGAATATTGGGATTTGGATAGATGGCTCTGTTTGCTTTTCTCATGCACTGTGCATTGATTTTCAGTGTGTAGGTCTTTCCTGCCCAAAAGAAAAGGTGAGTATTGCTGGAAATAGGAACAGTATCAGATAAAAAAGAGTTACTTTTCTGTCTGAGATGGATTTTTGAGGACTCGTTTCTTTGTAAGTTTGAAATGTATCTTCCATGAAATTCAGTTGGATTTCTGCACAATTTCAGGGTGTCAGAATTTTTCCTGTTGGCCTTACTTTGGAAAATGCTTGTCAGAGATGTTAATTTACAAACATGGGCTTCAGCAGACTTATTCAGTGTGTTGATTTCACTGATGTTAATTTGCTTCTCTTTGACCGTAGCCTTTGCTTTCCTTGCCCTCATCAAGTCATCCTGTTGACTTGTGGCTTAGCCTGGCCACATTTTTAGACACCTGCTGAGTCAGAACCTGTGATATTTGTTACAACACAACTACAGAACAAATTAGTGTCACTCATGGGGAACTATATTTTAGAGGAAGTTGAAACCTGAGTAATTAGATCCAGATTTTTCATCCAGAAGATCACCAGATGTAAATGAGTTCAAGCAGTGTGAACTTGGTTGGATGGTTTTGGGGGTTTGTTTTGTTTTGTTTCTTTTTTTTCAGGTTGTTGTTATTTTCTCTGTATACAACTACCTCTCAGTCTATTAGATCTAGATCTACAACTACCTCTAGATCTACTACATCTATTCTCAGTTTTGGGAAACACAGTCTTTCCATTGTTGCTAGTGTGTTTAGGTAGGTGATCCTAAGGTGCAGCCAAAGGTTGGACCATCTACCTACTAAGCCATTAAAAGTTTACTAGGCTGCAGATATATTCAGGTACTCTCCAGTGCGTGACCTTTTTTCCCCTGGTGAGTCAGTAGCTGAATATAACGTGGGGTATTTTTCCTTCTTCAGACTGGTCACGTGTCTCTAAACATTAAAACAAATTTACATCAATTGCAAGCCTGCAGGGGCTGGGTGTTTCTGATGCATTAGGATTTTAACTTTTATATTTTTCAAATCCTGTACTGCTTTAGTATATAACTCTAGAACTCCATATTGAGTGTTAGCTACTGTCTTCACATTTTGGTCAGGCACAACGATTCCTCTAGGCCTGAAGCTCAAGGACATCTCGCTGTCTCAGGCCCCAAAAGTATAAAGAAAAGGGAGTTGAGGGGGAAGCAAACTGTGGGTAAATGACTTCATTATCTGAAGCTGTAATTGGAAGATTAACCCCTGATATATAAATAGACCAAATTTATATCTGTCTGAAAAACTCGTGACCATCATCCATTTAGGGTGTAGCCTCTCAGAGGCTTCTGACTGCCCAAGGTGAACCTATTGAAGGCCTTTATTAAATACCCACTTTTATTCTCTTAGTCTTATCTAGCCTCTGTTCCAGATAGCCACTCCAAGGAATCACTTCAGCCTTTCAGCTGTGTTGAACTTCCCAGCAAAAGTTAGAATCAGCAGCTATACTGGTGTCACACACATTGGATGTGCTGACAACGTCAGGATCAGCCACAGTGAAGTAACCAAAGGATTCAGTTAGGTGCAGTGCTTGTTCATGGTTTTCTTCAGAGCTTCTACAATTTTACTGTGTATCTAAGGCACTTTACAGAATTTTACTGTGTCCTTAAGGCACTTCACATAGTCCTGAGGCACAGGTAGGCTGTATGTTGTGGTGGTACTAGCTTAATTGTGCCCAACTGGATACACCAATATAACTTAAAAAAAATCCAAACCAGCCTCCCATAATTTATCATTCCAGTTTGTCTTCAAGCTCACTGTGGCCAAGCAGCAGGACCACTTTTTTCAAGCTGCCTTCCTGGAGGAGAGAGACGCCTGGGTGCGGGATATCAAGAAAGCAATTCATCACATAGATGGAGGCCAAAGGTTTGCCAGAAAATCCACAAGAAAGTCCATCAGGCTGCCTGAGACAATCAATCTGAGGTTTGTTTTCATAGCTCTGCTCCCCCACTCACTTCCATCTGCAGCCAGTGTGTCAGGCAGGTGACCTTGGTCAGGAAGGACAATGAGCCTGTCTGTCCATGGATTCTCTCGCAGCCCTTTGTGCACGACTAAAAATTTCAGTTTGTACAATGTGTCAGAAATGAGCTAGCAATCAGAACTGGAAAGCTCTTTTTTAATGTACTATACTTTACCAAAACATGCTCATTTATCAAAGGTTTTTCTGATAGATTTCTGGGCATACTGCAGTGCAAGAGGATACGCCAGCCAAAGTGTTACTTTTGTGGGAGAATCATTTTATAGAGTAAATAACTTATTGCAAAAATATTTTAGACCTTTTATTTGCTCACCAAAGAATGCTGACATTAGCCCAGCTTTTGGATGGTGAGGGGACTGTGGTGCCTGCCAAAGAACATGAAACTGGCAAAGGGAGAAGAAGAGATAGAGGGAAGCAATCTGTTAGTACTTTTAAAAATCAAGGATGGCTTGTCTCTGAGCTGTGAATACCAAGATAAAAATGAGCCTGAAGTCTTCTTAGGAGATAGCAAAATCTCACAGGGCCAAGATGGTCTGAGAGCATGCAGGCTCTGGGACAGGAACAGGTTTTCTGTTCAGCCCAGGACCTTTGGGTGAACACAGAGCACAGCAGTGAACCCTCCTGCTGGGGCTGTGGGGCCCTGTGAAGGTGCCTCAGCAGTGGGTGTTCCTCTCTTCACACTACAGTCACCACAAGTAGTTGCATTCTTAAAATAGGGAGATGTGGTGAGAGCCCTTTGTGCACTCCACCCTCTGTTCCCACAGCTGTGAGGTGATGTTGTGAGACCTCCAGGGTTTGCAATTTGAATTTTTCAAGAGATCCAGAAGCCCTGTTATGGCTCTGCAGAGAGCCATGTGCCAACGAATCATGAAGCCCCCATGAATGACAATGATATTCTTGTACAAACCGGCAAAATCTTTTTATTTGCCAACAGTTTCTGTGGTTCTTTTCATGCACAGTGCTTTGTACCTCTCAATGAAAGATCCTGAAAAGGGAATAAAGGAGTTGAAGCTGGAAAAAGACAAAAGAGTGTTCAATCATTGCTTTACAGGTAAGGAGCTCCTGTCCCTCTATTCCATACAATAAAGACAGAACAGAGTTGAAAAAATAGAGATGAAACATCTCTAGGCTCTGTAGAGCACAGAGAAGTTTGAAGGGTTTTTGAAGGGTTTTTTTGAAGGGTTTTTTGCTAACCCAGGAGGTGCTCAAAGGATGTATCTTGGAACAGTGTTCATTTATGGCCATGTGAAACAAAGGAGAAGGATGAAATTTAAGAACTACTCCATTCTGAATATTTTATCACCGAACAGTGTCCCACTGTAACTCCTGTTTCTCTCGAAGTCAATTCTGTGTTTGTGCTCAAAAACACATAGATGTAGCACTTGAGGACATTGTTTAGTGGTGAGCATGGCAGTGTTGGGTTAATGGTTGGACTGATGATCTTGGAGGTCTTTTCCAACCTTAGTGATTCTGTCATTCCATGAAAAAGCATTCTATTAGTAGCAGCCTGGAAGGCTGCCTTTTCCAGGCTTGGCTCTCCTTCATACATCCCCAGTCCCTGTCTTTGAGGCTCCCAAGCTCAGCCCTGCCTCCCCTCCCAGCTCTCTTCTCCCTCAGGAATGGTGTTTGAGAGCTGTCCTGGCCCCTGCCATCAGCTGGAAAGGCTGTGCCTCACTGCACAGCCAGGAACCTTCCTAGATTAGCTCCCCATCTTGTTGCTAAGAACAGTTTTCATGAGACTGATGATTACATAGGCTTGTTTCCTGTGTGCTTTTAGGCTTCCTCATGTCTGCCTTGGTTTGTGGCTGATGTTTTGTTCCTTTTTAACCAGGCACCTGTGTGATTGACTGGCTGGTGTCCAGCAGCTCCGTCCGAAACCGCAGAGAAGGTCTCCTGCTTGCCTCTTCCCTCCTGAGTGAGGGCTACCTACAGCCTGCTGGAGATACATCCAAGGCAGCTGCTGAGGGACTGTCAGACACCCCCTTCCTAGATCTCAGTGATGCCTACTATTACTTTGTGAGCATTGTCATCTCGTTTGTTACTGCCTCAGACTTACTGGTGCTCTGCTTTTCTCAGGCTTCTTGTCGGGCTTCTCAAGTCCTGGGGGAAAAACTGTACAGAAATGGAGACCATCTGTCTTAATTGTCTTTTTCCTGTGATACTCAGAATGAACCTGCTCTCTTTAATAGTTATAACCAGGACAGGGTTTTTTTCTGGCACCCTTCTAAGTGTAAATTAAGTGCTGAGACAAAGCTGGGTTCTTTTTAACTTAGACTTTGTTCCTGGTAATTGTACTGGTGACCAGAATTTAACCATCTGTTTCCCTGTTGGTTCAGTGGAAGAGAAGAGAGTAATTCACTATCACAGGGCTTCACAGAGTGGCAGAAGCTACAAACCCATTTTTGGGCAGAAGCTACAAACCCATCAAATGACTCAGTGTGAGTGTGCACACACAGAGCTTGCCTGTTAGCAAAGAAGTAAAAGTTCTTAATATCCCCCAGTAACCTGTCCTGTGTGTCAGGTTCTCCATTTACTCCTTCACAGTCTGTGGACTGATTTGAAAAACTTGAAATATCACAGTCAAATGCTATTTGAAAGACATTTGGCTTATGGACTTAGGCTAGCAAAAAAGCATGCCTTCTAGAAAGTGAAAGCAAGTAAATTGGTATTACAATTCTGTTTATATTTACCACATGGAATCATTTGCCTTCAGTAAAATGACTCTCCCACTACTCATTTGTTTTCTTAAATGTGTTTGTGCCAGGGAGACTTTATCTGTCCAGCAGAGACACTGCTGGTAAAGGCAGCCCTGTGGCCTCCTGGGGTGCTTCTTGTAGCAGCCCATGTGTCCCCTGCTCACTTTTGGATTATTTCTAGTTTGATTCAATACCAATGTGGTGTGAGGAGGCCACAGCAAGTCCATGTCTGAGTTGGTGTCAGAGGAATGTAGTCTCACCTCACGCTGAAATGTGCCCTTGGTGATTGGGAGAGCTCCTCAACTTCACTGGGAGACTTTTCCAGAAAAGGTTAGATTATTTAACAATAACCATAACCACAACAACAATAACAAAACAACAACAACGATAATATTCTCTTCGGGGTGGCAAAAAACAGGGTGGAGGAAAGCCAAAAGAAGCCAGATTGGTACATGTACACAAGCATGCAGCAACTTCTGTAACATTTCTCTTGTGGTTTTGCAGCCAGACAGTGGATTTTTCTGTGAGGGATACTCCAGTGATGATGATGTGGTCCTAAAAGAAGAATTCAGAGGCACTATTGTCAAACAAGGATGTTTGCTGAAACAGGTCAGTATTGCCCACGTTCCATCCTGTCACTAGAATGATGTTACATGGGTGCAAGATTACTCTTTAACACTTAAAAACTTTGGGTAAGAGAGAAACTACCCTATGGCATCTCCATACTTAACAGGTTTCATCTCTGTTCCTCCTGCCTTTGCACAAGGAACACTTGCTGCAGCATGGCAGCAGGACTCTGGACAAATATTGCAAGGTTTATTGCTCTTACCACAAAATGAAACAGTTGACAGCTTTAATTAGGAAAGAGTCCTGACACAGAAGATGTGACAGAAGTTTTGCATTGGTACAATGCAAAACTGAGCTCAGGTAAAAAAGCTGCCATCCTGTGGCACACAACTGGATTCAGTTGCCAGTTTTCATGGATTTTTTCAGGATGCTTGAGCAAAGGAGTTGTTTCAGTCACTAATGTTTGATGTTTAAAATAGAAGATAACTGGATACCTTCCTTTCCAGCAGAACTTTAAGCAGTACAGTGAATGTCATGGTTACAAGGCCATTGCAAGCAGATATCAGTGAACTGAAGGCAAAATCAGGGTTCTTCAATGAATAAAACGGGTCAGGTGGAAGAGACCTCCAACAATCCTCTGGTTCAACTGCCTGACTTTCAGGGCTGACCAAGGGTTAAAGCACATTTTTAAGGGTTTTGTTGTCCAAAAGCTTCTTACACATTGACAGACATGGTGCATTGACCAGCTCTCTATGTAGCCTGCTGCAGTACTTGGCCACCCTCTCTCTACAGAAATGTTTCCTAACATTGAGTCTGAACCTGCACTGCTAAAAGAGTCCCTGAGGGCTAAAAACTTTTTGGTGGTGTTCACATGTATTTCTCTCGTTTAATCAGTTTACTCAAAAGCAGTGGAAGAAATAAGACTCATGCCTTGCTGCTCTTTTGCTCTGTCACATTCATATCAACCTAGTTAGTAAGAGCTTCTGTGCAAACAGCAGCTAATTGAGAAACTTGTATTTTGAAATGCCAGAGGAAGTGATTCATGACAACCTCCCACCAGTGTTAGGCTGCAGTTGGTCACCCTCAGTGAGTTGTGGGTCATTGCTTGGAAGGGTCAGTGCTTCTGCTGAAAAAGCTTTCAGCAGGTCTGAACCTTCCACACCCATCCTTTTCAGTCATGGAGAGAGGCCATGAGGCATCTAAGTCCATATTTCTGCCTGAGCTTCTCATGAGCTCTCCAGGGTGTTTAAGCTAGATAAGCTTTTTTTTTTTTTTTTGTTATCTTTGCATGGACAGAAAGACTTTCAGCTCATCCTTGCCAATAATTCAAGGTACCTTCCTGCAAGGAGCTTTGCAGCCATGTTTTCTAGCAAGCAGTTAAACCCAGCTCTCACAGATCTCACACAAATGTCATAACTACCAGACTGTGTGATATGTTTAGGGGAATCTCTCATGTTGAAGCTCCTCTGCTTTGCACAAAAAAACCTCCCCAAAACCCCACAAAAACAACAAAAAACCCCAAACCACAAACAAACAAAAAACACAATAGAAAGCAGTTTGATAGTCCAGTTCTTGTGCAAATAGATTGGAATGTAGAAAAGACTGATCCAAGTCCTACTCAAGTGAGTGTTTCCTGTCCAGAATATTCAGGGTTTTTCCCTTTTGTATTTGCCTGTCCTCTCTTGTGTGGCTAAGACTTGCATGCAGGCAAAGCAGCTCCGTGACGTTCCTGGTTTTGAACTTTCCTAGGGACATCGGAGGAAGAACTGGAAAGTGAGAAAGTTCGTTTTAAGAGATGATCCTGCATATCTTCACTATTATGATCCTGCTGGAGTAAGAGAGATTCAGTTTATTTCCCTGTTTGTTTTGAATCCAGTGCCTTGTAGCAGTGCCTGAATGGAATATTTGCATGAGAATGTGACAGGGAAGATCGGGCAGGACAGTGGAACTCTTTGTTCTGACATGGCCTAGGCATCCTCTGGAAAAGCAGAGTGAAGGAGAATTCCTGGGGCTGTCAAGTCAGGGTGGCAGGTGCCACTCAGACCTGGGAACAAGTAACACTGAGCTGTATTTTCACAAACTCTTATCTGTGGTTAATTAGAATTAATGTGTACTCTCACTTGAACTAAATGAATTAGGTCCTAATTGCAAATGAACACAATACAGTAATTTTGCAGTTTATATTTGAGGTATTTGCCATGCTAGGCTGAGACATGGCATCCTGTTTCTTGTATTTCTAATGGGCCCATTCCCATGCTAAATACTCTGCAGATCCTGAATTCTAAACCACAAGAGAGTCCCTATTTATTAGTAAGCCTTTCTCTTCCCACACCCCCAACCCTCCCTGTCACACACAGACTGAAGACCCCCCTGTTCTCTCAGGTGAGACACACTAAATAATGAAATGGTTTTGTTTCCATTCTGGAAATGCAGCCAAAAATTAACATGCTACTGGTTTCAGAAGTGTTGCATTTCATTTTGATTTCATGTCCTCCCCAGGGAGAAGAACCACTGGGAGCAATTCACTTGAGAGGCTGTGTGGTGACAGCAGTGCAAGACATGCCAGACAGTAAGGAACCATATTGAATGAGCTCTCTAATAAGTTTTTGGTACAACCCCCCTCTTTCAATCTGCCTAAAATGACAAGTGTTTTTGATTCCAAAGCACTCTATGTACAATGATACAATAATTCTGGTAACTGGTCTCTCTCTTGCTGTCTGAATTACTGGGGAAGGGTGCTGTGGTAAAGGTACTTCAGGGAAGTACTTCAGTACTTCAGGGAAGGCTGGTCAAAAGGATGACACACACCCTTTGTTAGGATCACTGGCAAAGTAAGGCAAAGTAAGCTGAGTTTGATTTCTTTAGTTAATTAATTTGGAAGGGAAGCTTCATTTTAGAAATGGTTATGCTGACAAATTGTTACTGTCCACCCTCTCTTCCCTCCCAAAGCTAGAAGTTGTGGAAACAGAAATGGTGTTGCTGCAAGGACCAAGAGACTCTAATTTCATGCATTCTCCTCGCCACAGGAGAGGCTGGCTATCATATCCAGCAAAAAAATAGATGGATGTGGCAAAAACTCAAATATCTTGTTTTTGTAGCTGACAAGCCATGGGAGGGTTTGGGAAACATGATCTGTCTGCAGGATTGCAGATCCTTCCACGATTTGAGACCAACAAACCAGAGACAGCTGAAGGTGAAATGTGCAGAATTCATGAGTGGTTTCTCTGAGAGAAACTCATCTCTTGGACCCAATCTTTGTGAAGGCCTGATCGGGCTCAGCTGTAGAAAAAAAGGAGATCCCCTTACAGTGTGTAAAGGAGGAAATATTGAAAGTACAAGACCTTTTTCTCTCATACCAGACTTTCTCACTTCTTCCCTGTAGCCAAGAAGCATGATGATGACAACATCCTCTTTGAAATCATCACAGCAAACGAAATCCACTATTACTTGCAAGCAGCCTCATCCACAGAGCGCTCAGAGTGGATCAAAGCAATCCAGTCAGTCGCTAGGACTGGTAAATGAAGATGATCTCCCTACAAGAAGACAGACAAATTAAGTTGTTACTCAAAACAGAATTTAGCATTTCACCAAGAGAAAGCAGCATCATCCCAAAGGGCTTGTGTGTTGGGGTTGAGGATTGGTGGAAGTTTCAATTCTAACAAACTAACATTTTTCACTTGTATTATGGTAATATTTTACTAAATTATAACATAGAACATGCCATATTAGTGTGTCTAATCAGTAATCAGTCTATCTTGAGAAGGTCATGCCTGTTGCTACAGCTGATAGTGGGAACCTCACCATTAACAGGGGACAGTGCCATGTCCCTGACAGAGAGGACCTCAATTCATCACCCTCTTCAGCACTTGTGATGTGCTTTGAGATTTTCATGTATTTCAGTCTTCTCCAGACAATTTTTACTCGTTCTTCTTCACCAGATCTTATCAACAAAAAACCCCTTATACAAATAATGCCATAGTTATAAGGCAAAGAAGACAACTCACTCAGAAACCTTTATAATCTGTCAGCATTAAGGGAGGGGAAAATGCAGACAACTATGGAAACACCATGTAGAACCAATTATAACTCCATGACAGCAGTATGAGGAAAAGTCTCTTCCCACAGTATTTCAAACACAAAACAATCTCCCTTCAAACTCCATATCATCCAATTTTAAACCTTGCCGTATTTCTGCACAAGAATCTGCCCTGGGATCATTGCTCCCCTTTATTTAGGTCTACAAAGCAGATGCTGGGTTGTCAGGTACTGTACTCTATTTGAATTAAGAATCTTGCAGGAGAAGGGAAAGGATGCATGGGTTGGTTACTTGAACTATTGATTGAAGTGGTTTTGATTAGGTTTTCCTTTTTTAGCCTCCAGCAATATATTCAGTCCTTGATTCTGTGTCTTACTAATATAAGAGAAACCTTGTGCTTGTAACCTGAAATAAATGTTTTTATTTGATAGGGTCGGTTCACCTCATTAACCCTTGCATTTTTTTCTGACTGTATATCAAACAAACTTCTAAGTCTTAAACTCTAAGGAGGAGTTGCAAATCAAGTTAATGTTAGATTGCGCATCTGTTCCTGGTCATGTAAGACTGATGTTTGAGTGAAGGAAACTTCAAAATCTTTAAAACCTTGTTCACAGATCTAATCAGGTACCTTATCCTGAAGAATTCTTATTGGGATCTCTTCCATCTGAAAAATAAAAGCAGAGCTAAAGCTTCTCTTCAGTTGTGCTTAATTATACCTGTAGCTGAGCTAATGAGCCTGAGGCCCTGTTGCCTTGAATTACTTATCCTGAAGAAACCACAGCTTTGCAGGAGCAGCAGTGTGAGACACTGCATTGTCATGTCCTCTTAAGCTGGCCAGCAGAAATCAGCTTCTGGCAGACATTTCCTCTGCCTCATGCAAGCTCACAGGATCGCTGAAGTCTGATGTGTCATTCTGAGGAAGGAAGACTCATGGTTAAAAGACCCACTGTTTGGTCAGCTTGCTTTCTTGATAATTGCTGCTTGTTCCTGCTTATTTTTCCTTTCAGAGAACACTAACCCAAAAATACCCAAGGGTACAGGAAAAGAGAAAAAAATACCCCACACAACAGAACTTGTCCAGCTTACCAAAGGGAGGGATGTGAATGGCACAATTTAATAAAACGAAAATGTTTTACCAATTTCACCTTATCATTTTAACTTGTGCCCAGTCCAAGGTATGGCTGCCCACCTATGAATGGTGTTTTCTCAGGCAGAGGATAATAGTACATTTAGGGAAGAGCTCTTATGTCTGTACCATCCTATATTGATGGGATCTGTAATCTCATGGGTGGTGCTTCAGAAGACACATTTCAAGGGTTTGGAGGTGCCTCTGCTTCTTGGCAGCAGATCTTGTCCAAGAAAAAGAGAGAAGATCTTGGAGAAGACTTGTCCAAGGGAATTCAGTATTAAAAAGCAACTACATGTCTACTAGAGATGATAAGGCCAGCCCAGTAACTCAGAAGGCATGAAAGAGGCACAGGTCCTGAATACTGGCACAAAGAAGAGAGAGACAGCTTTGTGCCAGAAACTACTAAACAAAAAAGGAGGAAACAGAAGGCCAGACCTACACGTGTCATGCTTCCTCTAACTTTCACCCTCTAACTATTTAAATCACAAGCCTGCTATGCCCTCAGCAATTACCTCATTAACATCAGTTTCTTTTGTACTTACGAAAAAGAACCTAGTCTAAAGGACAGCAAAATAAACAAACCGTTGTGGATAAGGCTTGTATTTATAATCTTCAGTTACTGCAAGACTTGTTTAATATGATCTCATATAAATATCCTCTTAAATTCATGTTCATTTTGCCACAATTTGCACTGAGCAATTTCCCTCCCCTGGAACACTGTCCACGTGCTTACTACAGTCAGGGTCAGATTTTTGGGCATGTAGACTAACCTTGCACCCATTAAAACACCCACACAGACACAGCACTCCCACTTTCATTTTAAAATGAAGTTTAAAAGAAAATGGTCCTAAGCAAATCACAAACACATGCTGAAAAATCATAACCTCAGCTACAGGTGTTAGTGCTTCTTATAATCCAACAGGCACCACATATGGAGGTGGTTTGGACTTAATATGTCACAAGCATTTTTTTTTTTCAAAGAGAAAAATGTTACTGTTTACTTTCCTTGCCCCTCAACTTTCTTCTGAAGGGTAAGGTGATGTATCTTTGTTAATAAGTGTGGTTATTTTGGTGCTTTTCTTTGCAGAGTGGTGTCTGCTTTTTTATTTGAAAGAACAGTTAACACCAAGAATGAAAAGTTTATAGAAAATGTGTTGTAGTAGAAGAACAGTTTACTTAGTAATATTTAATTAAAGTTTGTTCATAAAGACAAAAAAATTCATTAAGGTCTCTGAGGTATCTAACATTTACTGTCAAACCTCTCTTTAGAAAAGTTTTTATTTTCATTTCTTCTCACAATATTACATGAACTCTAGTGCAGTAGTACATCCTCTTCTGTCTTTGGCTTAGAGTTCACTTTTCTACAAATGTTAAGCACCTATTTCCTCCCTCTAATTTGTTCTCAAATATTTGAGAAGTTATTTTAAATTTAAACTACTTGCTTCACAGGGCTCTTGATTAGTGCTTTTCAATGTTTGAAATGTGCTTTCATTTGTTCTAATTTCAAGCTTGGGCAACACTGAAATCCAGAAAAAATTTCCTTAAATAGTCTTTTTGGTGGGGGCCAGAAGCATTTAAGTAGGGTGGGAGATTTTGGGGAAGGGCAGTGGGGTGGAAATGGGTTGAGGTTTTTTGAGTTTTCTTTTTCAGTTTGTACCTTTTAAAACTGTTGGAGACTATAGGAAGAACTTAAAAAGGCAAAGTGAATGGATAAGAGCCCTCTGTAGGTTGTTGGTATTTCTGTGGGTGCCTTCAGTTTGTGTTTTGAAAAGTGCACGTGGTTTTTGTTTGTGAACTGTGATCTTCTCATTGATGTATAGAGATTTTTCTGTGCTTGAGGTGAACTCTGACTGAAAACAAGAATCTTCTTTTGTTGTTACTCATCAGACTTCTTGAAATAGGACTTCTTATTTGGCTTCAAAATAAGGCCGAGGGGATTTTGATTAGAACATAGCACTTCCTGCTTTGCATTTAGAACCAAAACTGTGGCTTTCCATATTTTGTTTCTGATTCTTGTAGATTGCTTAACTTTTTTTTCCTTCCAGTGTGGTAAAAGGGAAACTAAGACTGTATGAAAGGTGAGTAAAATGCTGCTTTGTTTCCCAAGTATATGATGGTTAATGTACACTAACAGAATCAATGCACACATGTGACATATTTTTGAATTACAGTAAGAGTTATTTAGATCAGGCTTTTAAAACTCTTAAGCAGTTTTTTGCTAAAAGGAAGTATTTCATGATTCTGGTATACAACTGGTAAAATAAGTTTGATTTGTCGGTTTGGGTTTCTCTTACTATTGTTACTTAAAGGAACATTTTCTTTCCCAAATTACATCTTCAATTTCCCCTTTCTTCTCTTCTGCCCTCCCCCATATCTTTCTTCTTATAACTCGTTTGACCTAAACATCCTAAAACACAGCTTGTGTTTCTGCTCTTAGGTGTCACAGAGTGGATCTTGGATGAGGAAACGTAAATGCCCAGTGTCATTTTAGAATTGCTACACCATATCATGTGTTCTTGAGTCACCCTCTTAGAACAGTAAAAACTCCCTCTCATCTCCTCATACTTGTGAGCTGTGATGTGAAGTTGCTCTGTGGGTACTGGGTGCTGTGATAATGTCCCTGTTTGTGCAGGTCCCTGGAGTTGTTATCTCTAAGTTCACGTGTTGATGAGCTGCATGTTAAAAGTACTTTAAAGGGCTGTATAACTTAGTGAGATAAATTGTCTACAGACCAGTGATGTTCAAAAATAAAGGTATGTTAGAAAAGCCAATTTAGTTTGGTCAGCCACACTAGGTGACTTCGGGCACGTTTTTGTCATTGCCTATGCTGTGAAACGGCTGTGTAGTGTACCTGGGAAACCTGGGATAGGTTAGGATACCCCAGATGTCTTTGTTCAGTGCTCTTCAGCAACACGATGGAAAAGTAGTGGAAACTATTGAGAATATTCCTTCAAGGGAACAGACAAGTAAAACTTATCGGGTATTATAATATTTTATTTATTAGTTGCTGGATACTGCTGCAAAAAAAACCAACCCAACTTTGTCTTTCTCAACTTTTCCTTTTTCCTATATAAAGATTAAAGGCTTCAAGTGCCTGGTTTATTTGATTGATTTTTTCTCTCTGTTCTCAGCTTGCTCAACCTTTACCCTTGGTTCAAGTCTTCAAGCTGAATTTTCCAAAAGGCAGCTGGCACCCTCTTTTGTTTTGGGCATTGTGAGACCACGGAAATGTTTAAAAGCAATATTTGGTGCTATGACTGATACATGATCTCATGGCCATGGGTGTCCTGTGGCATCTGGAGCAGCCCTTGTGTGCAGCTCGAAGTGTCTGATATCTCAGCAACAAAACAGCCCAAGCAGTCAGCACCCCTGGACTGCCCAACAGCAGCTCCTTTGGCACTTCATGTTTGTAAGGACTGTGCATCAGAACCAATATGTGTAGTTTTAAAAGCATTTTTAAACGTGAGTCAAAACCAGCTGATGTTGTACCTAATTTGCATGCTCTGTCAGGCTGGGTTTTATTCTCCTCTGGCTTGGCAAATTTATAGTTGCTGGGCATGGGTTGGTAGTGCAGGACAAAGGGAATTCTGAGGAGTTGGGGGCACAGCAAACTGTGCCAGCACATAGAATTATCCTCGTGGATTTCATCTTGGTAGGCCCTCCAGTCTCTCAGAGTTTGCAGTCATCACCTCCCTCCTTCTTCTCTTTCAACCCACAACTGTACCTTGGGTTTTTTGGTTTACCAGAATAGCAGAAGTGGGTCTAGCCTTAAGCACTGAGGCCTGAACCCCTCCCAGTGCCCAACACTCAGTTCTTAGCATTGTACTGATCTGAAGCTGCTGCTGATGTAAGGTGTTAAATGCAGCAGGTGATTTCTTCTGTGGTGTTGGAGATGGACTTTTCTGAACAAGCAAATATGGTGAAAAAACAACTTCCAAGTGTCAACATGCTCTTGGGAACCCAATATACCTCACCCCAACTTTATTTGGAGGGAAAGTAAAAAAAGCACTACCACTACCCAAGTCCTCCCAGCTGTAGCTTTTATTGCCTTCAGGTCAGATCTGGTGGGCTCAAACAGCTGATCCCAGTCCTGAGCTCAACTGTTCTGTCTTCAGTTGGGATGACTTTGTCACTCGGTACCTTCCTAAGATGATCAGGATAAAGACATGACTATCTGCATGTTTGACAAAATGAGCCCTGAAATTCGAGTGGTGTGATTTGAAGTCTGTGGTGATTAAATATCCTGTGCATGCTTTTTCATTTAGTCTGCTAATGGCAATGGCCCCAAGCCACATCCTGCACCATGATGAAATAAAGCCACACTGTCAGCTAGTTGCTTCAAAAATGGAGCACTGCAAGTGAGTAGTTTAAAGGAAGGTTCTAACACCAAGAGGTGTTATTAAAAACACCACAAGTGGTTTTGGAGATGCAGAAATAAAATTCTGACTTCCAGCTGAGGTTCAGTGCTGGTCTTTTTGATGCCCAGCTGTGCAGCAGCTCACAGGGGTTTGTGCAGGAGGGAAGCCTTTTGTCCACACAGAAGCCTGGCTAGTTTAAGGCCTTGTGGCACAGCTGAGTTGTGTGGGCAGAAAACATTGCAAACAGCTCTGTGCACACAAAGTTCATGTGCTTTCTCCCAAGGGCTCTGTATCCTGGGAAAGCCAGGTGGGTAGGAGGTGAATGGCAGGAAGGCCGGGGGGCCAAAGGGGAAGCCTGGGTGATGGATGCCTCAGGCACCTTCTGAGTGTCAGGGGCAGAAAAATGGCATGGGAGTGCCGTGGGGAGGCCAGTGGGGTTTGCAGAAGTAGAATTTTGCACTTCAGCAAAAGTAAGTGGCAAGCACTGGAGTGGAAAAAGGGTTTCACCAGCCACCAAGGTGTGAGGGTGGCTCACGCACACCCCAGGTGGTGTGGGCTTTCCATGAGTGGTCTTAGCTTCTGAGGATGCTCTCTGGGGAAGGACACCCACATATCAGTGCTGATTTAGGCATTGGTACAATCCTCCTATTTAGTTCTCTCCTTCCTATTCCTCAGTGGCTTCTGCTGGCAGGTAGAAGGGTCAAGAGAGGAGCCCAAACCAGGTGGTGCAAGGAGTGCACCACTGGGTGCTGCTGTTCTCTCTAAAGGGGAGAGAACACATCCATCCTGCAGCACAGATGGGAGGCTGAGTAGGTGCAGGGGCAGAGAGGAGTAGAACAGATTACCAGAACTGATGTAATGAAATCTCCAGGGGGAATTAAATCCCCTTAAAGAAGGAGTCAGAGTAGGGAGAGCAAGAAAACTTTGTTTTTACGAGGATTTGCACTTATTTTTTGTTTTCTCAGTAATAGATTTTTCACAAGGAATTTACACCGCTGTTACTCCAGCTTTAAAGATGCAGGCCTTGTGTAACTGCATAGCTGCATGTTTAATTCTTTGTGTTTAAAGAGGCACAGCCACCTGATCTGAAGAGGCAGAGACACAAAGTGGAGTCTCAATGCTCATTTGAGAATGGGGAAAGCTACAGTTAAGTGCTCAGTCAAGCAATGGCTTTAGGATTCATACCCTGAGTATTATTCTATTTTCAAACTGTAGCCTGAGATAAATACATGAGAATTTACAGCATAGGAAGGAACAGGAACAGGGGATAAATATCAGGGAGACCGGAGGTAACAGAGGAGGTTGGATGAGAAAAGTGAGGGATTAGATCCATTATTGTAGCATTTCCCTATGTTATGATTTAAAAAATGGGCAGTTTTGAGGTGATGAGAATGTACTGCTAGCATTGTTTTCTTCTTGATTAACTTAGATGCACTTTTTGCACTTCTAGCTCTCTTCCCCTGAAGTCTTTCTATAGAAAATTGGTGCCAGACTGGTGACTGGGTTTTGCAGGAATGCCTCAAGTAAAGGGGATCTTCCCAGCATTTTCTCACTTATTCTGTAGTGTAAAGGAGGTAGGGAAATGTGACATTCAGAATAGTAGTAAATCGATTTTATGATCACTTTAATATTGAGTAATATGACAGGCAGCTCCTGTTTTACTAGCATCAGTTTTTAAGGCTGGTGCCAAAAATCAGTGCAAAAAGCAAGTGTGATGGAAGATCAGCACACAAGAAAAACCTAAGTTTCTCAATGTGTTTAAACCTGACTGTGAAAATATATCAAGTTCTGTTACCTCACAGGTTATCCAAGTTACTTTGTGGGCTCTCATGTGCTGCTGATACAATATATTTCATGTAAAAAAGTCAAACACACCTTGGGGGTTTTGGGCGGTTGTTTTTGGTTTGTTTTTTAAATATAAAAATCATCTCTTCCAGAACAAAAAGTGCAAACTGAAATTACAATCAGCATATTTTTGACAGTGCAGTAGAACATTAAATTTATAAATATAAATTACAACTGAATATTTGTCTTTAGAATTTTACATAAAATTAATACAGTAAACTGCAAATTAAAAAAAGACATCCATAACTTTTTTTTTTGAGACGCTTTCATCATAAATTCATAATCAGTCCAAAAATCATTCAAAATCAGTTTTGCAACTGCCAAAACTGTGTGTGCTATTGGCAAAAGTTGTCTGAGTTGCCAGAATCAGCAGTGGTTTCTCATCTCTCAAGTTCTGCTTCCAAGATTTCTCCCCATGTGTCAGCGTCCATTGGGTACATGCTTTTCTCTGGCAAGCTGAATTGTGAGGGAATGTTGCTGTATTTCCCACTGAGCCATTCTTGCTTCACTTTGCTTTTCCAGTAGTTTCTCAGCAATGTAATCTGGTGGAAAAAAATAGAGTCAGATCTCAGAAAGGAACCAACTTAAATTGCATTCAATATAACTAAGTTTAGCACTAGAAGAGTGCTGATAGAAAAAGGATTTGGAATGTCCCTTTGGATATCTAGACATTAAGCCCACGAAGGTGCAATGCTGCCAAGAAGCAGAATATGCTCCACTTTCAACTTTCCTGTTCCTGCCTCAGTTCTTTGGTGGTCAAGATGAAAAACCTCAACCAGGAATTCATCTTATCCCTAAAGAAGAGGCACATTTCACTTTCTGTTTAGGCTGTGACCTTTAGCTTTTGTTTGGAGGCTGGCTGGGTTTTTCTCTTCTGCCAGCCTTTGTAGGCAAGAAAATGTAGACTTGGTGTGTTTGTTGTTTCTATTTCAAATCCTCTCCAGGTAAAAGAGACAATCAGTGCAGGGAGTTCTCGAAATTGCTGTGCAAGGGTAGCGAGATCTATACTCTGAAAGGGAAAACCACTGTGCGGGAAGCACACAATGCCTTGTCGGGGTTCTGCCATCCTCTCCCTGCCAGCCGTATCTGCGGGAACGTGAGCTTTGTCCCATGTTAGGGCTTGTGTCTGACGAGGGTCAGCGCTGAGGCTGTGAGGGCTAATGCCGAGCCGGACAGGTTGTGTCCTGGGTGGGAAAGGGCCAACCTTTCTTTATCTCCCAGTGCATTTCACCAGATGCCCGTCTGGGGGACGCGCCACCGCGCCACGCTGTCACCGCGGCTGCTCCGCCCGCACCCCTACGATGGGTGGGACGCGCTCTTGTCCTTTCCTCACACGTTTCTATCGGCCCTGCTGGCAGCCTCGCTGGTGTCACTGCCGGTGCTCGGCCGCCGGAGGTGCATTTGTGCGTTTACCTTCCAGGAATAGCCGCTCCCGCGGTCGCAGTCGATCTCCCGCTGGCAGACGGCGCGCACGGCCAGGCAGTGGTGCCGCCACAGCCGCTCGCTGCCCTCGATGAGGCGGTGCCAGCGCTTGCACGTCAGGGACGCGCGGCACAAGCTCTCCACGTCCAGCCCGCTGAAAATGCGGGCGCTGATCTCGGGAGGAAGGGCAGACACCAAGTCACCCGCTCCTCCTCTTCCTCCCTCGGCGCCGTCCATCCCCGCGGCCTCGGGCTGCCGAGGCGTCACCGCGGCCACTCGGGGCGGTCCGCAGCGCTCTGGGCCGGCCGCCGCCTGCCCGCTGCCAT
>VXBR01008873.1:20663-68115 GCA_013400215.1 Cisticola juncidis | reverse complement strand
CCGCTCCTGCGGGGCTCGGCACCGCCTCTGTCCCCGTCCCTGTGCCTGGCCCGGCCGCTCCTGCGGGGCTCGGCACCGCCTCCGTCCCTGTCCCGGCCGCTCCGGCACCCTCCAGGTGAGGCCGGCCCGGCCCCTAAGAGCCGCCGCCAGGGCCGAGGTGGTTCGTGCCGCCTCCGAGGGGTTTAAAGGGTGGAAGGGGCATGGAAAGCTCTGAGAGCAACGAGGATGGTTGGGAGAGTGGAGCATCTGTAGGCCTGTTCAGCTTCGAGAAGAGACGGCTGAGAGGGGACCTCGTTCATGAGTGTGAATATCTGAGCGCCGAGAGGATGGAGCAGGCTGTGCCCGCTGGTGCGGAGCAATGGGCAGAGGCAATGGGCAGAAACTGATGCACAGAAGTTTCTCCTGGATATAAGGAAGAACTTTACCGTGCAGTGGCCGCACATGGAATAGATTGCCCAAAGGGGTTGTGGAGTCTCCCTCAGTGGAGATGTTCCAGAACCTTCTGGACACAATCTCCTGTGTTCTGGGATGACCCTTCTGGAGCAGGGAAGGTCCAGAAGGGTCATCCACTGCATTACCCTCTGTGGTCCCACTGAACCTCACCCAGCGTGGGATTCTGAGGGCCCTGCAGAGCTGAAGGGGTTAGGGCAGAGTTTAGCCTTTGGTGTTTCCCTTCATAGGGCAACAAAGAGAAAGTTCAGCTGGTCAGTGTGCTGCCTGTGCAGTGCAGAAAGTTCTGGAAGGGTTGGCAGTGACTCCCCAGTGCCACTCTGCAGGGAATGCTGCAGCTTTTAGACTTGGTTTTCCCTAATTATTTGTGCTGGTAGATAGAGAAGTGGAAAGGTGATGTGTTGAAGGAAAAGCAGGTGCAGTTTGGGTGTTCTTTCATAACCTAAAAAGCTTTTTAGATGTAGTGGGTCTGAACTGAGGCTTTTGAAACTAACATGGGAGTATCTAGTGTCACCTCAGTGCTGCAGGCTTATAGCCTGTAGTGAGATCTTGCTGGGAAATGCTTGACTCATTGGACATCTGATCCTGAAAACTGCATCTTGAAATCATTGCCTGGCTTTTAGGATAGGATCAGATTTTGGGGAGTTGTGCGGCTTTACCATAAAGCAAATTCTGAGATGTAATTTCAGCTTTCTCAAAGTTTTGTCATGGCAGCAACCAGTGTAAATTATGTACTTAAACCCCCAAACCCCACAGTCGTGGTCAGCAGTTACTGGAGAGTCTTTTGTTCAAAATCCTTTAGGTGTGAGGTAAAAGGAAGGTGCATTTATTTCCTCTCTGAGTCGATGGTCAGTTTCAAACTGCATTTGTTAATGGCAAACATTCAGACCAACTTTTGTGTTTGAGTCAAAAGTGCGTGTTTTATATTTGTGGTATGCGAGTAGCTGAAATTGATTTTGTTTTGTCAGAAAAAAATCAGGAGGCTGATGCAGAAGAAGCACCAACTGTTCATGCTGTTGAGATGTCCTGTATTCCACTGTTAATGGAACCAGCGTGCTCCAGCTCTGAGGCACAGGGAGCTGCAAAAATGAGGAATGAGGATGCTGCCTTCAGGCTTTTGGTGGGTGCTTAAGGTTTTAATCAAGTTTAATATTTGTAAGCATGTGTCGAAAGTTAAGGAGGTGTGTGTACAAATGAAATGTCAGCCTTTGCTGCAGTTGAGATCCCTGAGATGAGCTGGCTCAGGAAATTCAAACTGATAGTGTTGTTTTCAGGAAATAATGATTGTGAGTTTGGTGTATTTGCATCGTTTTTACAGAGATTTAGAGCCTGGTTGCTTTCTGGAGAAATAAATTGTAGGAGTGCAAGGAAGACCTTTCTGTTCGTGGGATTTGGGGTTTTCTTTATTGGACGAATAGGCTTTTGTTAAACTTGCTCTTTCTGTTATGTCTATATGTGGAAACTCTAGAGCAAATTGGTGGTAAAGCTCTTCTATGAATCTTTCAGTTTGTAGCCTTTTAGATATTTATTCCAAAGACCTAAGAAGTTTTGTGTTATTTTGTTTTTACTGCATGAGGGTTCCTATGGATGTTGTTTTTCTGAGTGGGTGGAAACTTCTGAAAAAAGTAAAATATTTGAGCAATGGTTGCCATTCAAAAAGTAGATGGTTACCCAGACTGCTTTTGAAGGGCAGTACAAACTGTGGTCTAGTTTCCCCCTGCTCTTCTGCAACTGGATAAAGGCACTAAACAGTAAATGTTGTTTCAGGTTCCTCCTTCTGATGATAATGAACAGTCAAAATATTTTCAGAGGAAGAGAGTGCTTCCATCTTGGATGCTGGAAAGAGATCTCCTGGTGCAGAGGGTTTCCAGGCCTGTCATGACAGGAGGTAGGTTTGCAGTGTGATAACGTTTGCATTCCATTAAGCATTTCTGTGCTTTGCTGGAATTTTTCAAATCATAATGGTAGTGGTGGGAAGCATTAATTTGCTGCTTCTCTTTCCATGATCTGTGTGGGGCAGCTGACAAAGGCTGACTTCTGTTGTGTCTTTTGTCATTGTTTGAACTGTTTAAAAAGTCTTTTTCATAACTGCTGCTGTTTCTCGTACCGTGTGCCCAGTGTTCTGCTTTAATGATTTCTAGTGTCAGGATTTCACTGAAAAAGTAGCATTCCAAATGTACTTTTTCTTTTTCTTTTTTTTTTTTTAAGGTAGTAGAAAGAAAAAAGGCCAAGGGCGAGGAGAATGTCATAGTGAGTCATTAAAATCAGATGTACATCAGAAGAAAAGATCAGCTTCTGAAGTAACTATAGAGGACTTTGAAGGTGGAGGGCAAGATCAAGGGAAAAGGAGCTGCCTTTCCGCCCCTGTTCCTGCATCTCAGGTAACTTTTTGGCTCAGGGCAGAGCTATGATATCTCAAAAAATGAGAATGTTGTTGGCAATGTCACGTTAAAGTTTGGGTCTACAAAGTAACTTTTTATTCTATGTGTTCTGGAGGTGATTTGTTGTTTTGAAATACCAGTCCACTGGATAGCTCTGTAGCAAGGATCATGGAAGCCTCAAAAGATTTGGTTTTCTGCATTTCCTTCAAAGGATCTGGGACTTGGGCCCCAAATGTCCCGCAGAAGTACCAGACTTGGAGCTTTGCAGCAAGAGGCAGGAACACACGGGCCAGAGCACTGCTCCTAGGAGTGGCTGGTGTGTGTGGTTTCCTTTTCTGAGACCCTTTGGGGTAGGTGATGGTGTGATTCTGGTGTAATGCCACTCTGGGCTTTGCCCAAGCCATTGCCATTCTGAGGCAGTTAAATCCTTCCTAACAACATCCTGCAAGTGTGAAAAGAGAAGGATCATTGCTAGAGACAAAGCATGTTCTGGTGAGAGCAAACTGAGGGTTTCACTTGTTCCCTTTTAAGTGAACCACTTGGGGAGGTGGTCTTAATGTCTGGTATTAAAACTGCCTGGGTGTGTTCTAGGATCTGATAAAACACTTAAAATGCTTCTGACTAGGAAAATTATTGGGGTTTTGGTTTTCAGGTTAATTGAAACAAACTGTGCATGGAGAGCAGGTAGTAGCAGTAGTTTTGGTATAACGGTGGTCCACTAGGTGCCTTAATAACAGCTGCTGAGCTGTTTTCTCTTTGCCAGGTTATAAAATGAGCGACTACATAATGAATTATTTAATTTTGCAAGTTGTAAGTAGGAAGCCATACTTAATTTCACCTAACTTCATAAATTATTTTAATCTCAAATACAGTATAAGAAATTGCTTTCAGGACTTTGCAGGAAAACTGATATATTAGGGCAAGCAAGAGTAATGACCACAGAGAGCTCTGCAAGACTGATTTGGATATCAGAGCCTCAATCATGATCCTGCTGTCGTGTTTCAGGTGATGGAGGAAAATGTTCGCAGGGAGGGAAGGAGGAATATCTGAGTTGTTGTAGTTGGCAGCAGCCACCGGAGGGCACCAATAGCGTGTGCTGTCCCTGCCTTTCGGTTTTCCTGGTGTCACTGATCCTGATCCATGGGATCCTTCTGTTCCCTCGTGTGCTGTACAGGCAGGGGGTTGGAATACCGGGTGGAGAACTCACAAGGGGTGCTGGCAAACAGTAGTTCATGCTGTCTTTTTTGCAAAGGAAGGCATGATGCTGGGGAATTTGAAAGTTTGACAGGAAAGTTTCACAGATTGGCAGAAAGATCTCTGAATATAGAACATGAGAACAGGATAGAGATGGAAGGAAGTTTTTGATATAGAAGAATAAAAGTTGTCTAAAGTAAGAATTGCTGAGCCAGTTGTTACTGGACAACTAAAAAAGCAAAGGCTAAGTCGAGTTGGAAGGAGGTTTTATGGATAGAGCAAAGGATATGTGGACCACAAGCAAAAAATATGTTTTTACCAAGCAGAAATAAGTCTTAAGAAAAACAAAAGACACCATAGGCAAACAAAAAATATGGTTTTACCAAGTAGAAAAATGGCCTAAGAATTTTCCACTCCAAGAAAAACAACTTAAAGCTTAAACTGTAACATAGTAACTTGAGGTGATTGGATAGTACTAACCATAATATGATGTTAGTAGGCTACTAACATTAGGCTACAGGTAATGGTAAAGGTGTTGTGTATGATACTCATTAGTTTTTATGTATTAAGATGCTCAGCAAAGAAAACTGTATAATGCATTGTAACCAAAACTAACTTGGCTTCAGGCATGCCTTTAAGCTGTAGCTGTCACCTTTAGGCTGGGCTCTGCATGCCCCCAACTGCTGTAACTTCCTCTATGCAATAAACAGCATTTTTAGGAGCTGCCTGTTGTCCCACACCTCTCATTTCAGGCTCTTACAGCTTATTTCTTAAGTTGCAGTTGATTGCTGAGCTGTATTTTGGGAGTTGTCTTTGTCTCCTTGTTGAGTCACTGAATCTGCTCTGTCAGGATCATCTGATACTAATGCTAACTTTGCCCTCTCTTAGTCACATTGCTGCTCAAATGTAATGTGGTGTAAGATAACATTTTATGACACTTGCATTGAAAGGAACAAAATCAAACAGGAAATCACTGGCTGATTTTCAAGCTCTGCCAAACACACCTGTGTAAACTTAAGTACAAATTTACTGGAGGGGAAACACAGGTAATCTTTAAAAAGCAGAAACCTTTGAATAGTTCTATGATGTATCAAAGTAGCTCAGCCCTGAATGTAGATCTGCTTCCAGGTAATGTCTCAATTGTCAGGACAGTGCTCTTTCCTCAGTTGTGTATCTCATTTTCTTTTTCTAAAAAACATTTCTTATTTTAAATGTACATTTTTTCCAAAATTTAAAATACAAATTTGTCTAATGGTGTCTGTGACAGACTTGTGATTTAGAGTCATGAGCTGAAGCATTTAAGATCTATCAATGTGGGATTAACCTCAGGGTATGTACCCTGAGTTCCCATATATCGTCTATATAGATAAGTACATATATATTCCATATGTCTTGGTGCTTAAATTTTAAAGAAATTTATTAAATTATTAAGTAATTCCTCAATCGTTTAAATTGATTCTTGGGTAGGAGTCTACATTATTCTACAGTCTACAGCATCTTCACCTGTAAAATCCCCATTAATTTTTCAAGAGCAGTACTTTTAATTGTAACTTAATTTAAACTGAGGTGGTGGGAGAAGAGGTCGTGTTGTGAGGGAACCACAGCTGAGGAAGGAAGCTGTAGGATAAGATTTTCTTTAAGACTCTGTGCTCTCTGTGTGTTTTCTGAACTTGAGGTTTTCATTCAGCAGCTGTGTTCAGCAGTGAACTTGAGTTTGGGAAGTGGAGTAGAAGATTTATAAAGTCTGGACCAAACAATTTTTCAAGGTCCTTCCTAACCCAGGCTGTTCTGTGACTGATTTTGAAAGCAGGGATGATGAGGCAGTTTTACTTCACAGCTTTTAATTCTGAGGAGTGTAAATTTTCAGGTTCTTCAAAATGTAACCTTGTTCCACAGAATACATCTGGATTTCCTCTTGAGACTACCATGAGAGAAATGGAAGGAAGTGGCAAGACTGGAACAAAAAACCCTGGAAGTTCTCTGGAGAAAAATGATAGGCAGCTGCATAGCAAATGGTCTAAAAGAGTAGGTCAGACCTCCAGTAAAGACAATAGAATTGAGGAAACAGAAAACAAAGAGCAGATTACTGGTTCTGCAAGCCAACAAGCTCACGGGGGCAGGTCTTCCCAATGCTTTGGTGCCCAGGAAGGGATTCTTGAGCCTGATGCGCATCTGGACTTCAACACTGAGGTTTCTGATTCAGCCAGAAGTGCAGATGCTTCAGAAAGCTCCAAACAGATGAAGCATAAGAGGACACCTTGCATGTATGGAAGTGGCTGTTACAGGTAAAGCAAAACTGAAACCAGCTTGGGCTAGCTTGTTATTTAGAAGTAATGTATTAGCTATGGAAGAGAAAACTGTGGAGTTGTTACAGGCTTTGATTTGGGAAAAAATCTTTTGGTGAGCAGGGGAATGATGAGAAACAAATAGCACTAATTTTAGAAGGATAAAAGGAGGATGTCTTGCTAACTCCTAATACAACCCAAACGAGGGATGAAGTTTTGAGCAAATTCAAAGATGAAATGTTGCAGGAAATAACAGATAAAGGTCCATTATAAAAGGAAAAGAAATAAAAGACCAGTGTGTACAATACGAAGTATTAGCAGGGAGAAGAGATGTAAAAGCTTCAAATACTCAACACAAACCCTGTAGGTTTATTTTATTAGCGGGTGAGACTTATATGGAAGATTATTGTGTTCATTGAAGTTACTGCCTGCTTTGTGATCTGAATGTTTAAAATACAGGAACCCTAATCCAGGGAAGAGCAGATTCTGTGACTTTTTAAATCTTCCCCCAAGGGGCTTCAGCAATAATAAAAACTGAGTTTGATTAGGAGCCAAACAAGCAGAAGTGGCTGAGTTCCTGTTTGTTTGGTGGGCCTGATGCTGACATAACTGTGTATATCAAAATTGTAGAGCTGTTGTGTTCATGAGCACATCACATGTCAGTTTTCATGTAACTTTGACATTTCTCATCTTTTCCCTTAATGATTACGATAAAAGCATGTCTTTATTAGACAGTTCTGTTGGTCCAAAAGTACAAATGCAGCCTCTGGTTTGCTCCAGCTACTTTGAATTTTGCTGAGACACGTTTTGCCCTGTATGGGTGTTAAGGAGATTTATTACTCAGTTTCTGCTTGAGGATGACTGCATGGATTCTGAGGAAGTTTTAAAGTTTTCTTTGCATAGTTTTTGTTCACATAGTTTCCTGCATCATGAAGTGTGAGTGCACAAATTTAGAGCTTCTGTGAAAGCAAAGCTGTAGTAACTGTGTCAGTATGTTCATATGAAGGCAAGGTCATAAAACATCCTTATAAAATGGGCTTTTATTTGGTTAATTTTCATGCAAATAAAGCCTAAAGATTTTGTTTTGATCAAATGAATGAACACATAGCTGTGCACTGAGGTTTTGTTGTGAACCAGTTTGGAGTGCAACTTACAGTGTGATTGATAGATGTGCTCCTGTAACTCAAATGTCTTATGTCTACAATAAATATTAAAAAACCCTAACAAAACCTTGAAGGAAGAAACTTCAGGATTTTTCTGAAAAAAGAAAAAATGTTTGCTTATTAGCTCTGCTCTTCTCTGCTTCCTTTTATTTCATGGGGTATTGTTGCACTACGCATAGAATAAGTATAAATTAGCCAGGTAAAGCCAAGATAAAATAGGATGTTTCTACTGAGCATCTGAGGTAGGGCATGTTCAAGAGACAGGACATGTTTGAGGTGCTCCACAGGTAATAGATCATTTGAGGAGCATCATCTACTGGCCAAAAGACTCGTGAAGCCCAGTGACAAGGACCTGAACATCACAACTCTTTTGTTGCTCTTCCTCCTTTCTCCTATACTTCTTTCTCTTTTTTTCCCCTCTCCTTCAATAATGACTGTATGGTGTTGTCCAAGTAGGTCTTGAAGTGATGTTTTAAGAAGGAAATTAATATCTCCTAAAATTTAATAAATCTGCTAATTAACAGCTATTGGCCCTTCTTTCCTTAGCAACTATGATGCTATATGTATCTTGATGTAGGAATAAGGATTAAAATTACTTCAAAGAACATCAGTGGCTGCTGTATCCCTTTCAGAAGATAAATTGTATTTCATGTAACTGAGAACTCTTGCTATTACTGCAAGTATGGTAGCTCTCTGCATTAAGAAAACAAAACAAATGGCCTCTAAATGATTTGGTTTCGTCCCATTTATTTTTAATGGGGAGAAAAGTAGTCAGCCAGTCTGAATTTGTCACAAGTGATGTTTCACAAGAATTTTTCATGGAATAAAAGGCTGCAACCTTGCAGTAGTTTCTAGTGAAACATTATTCAATTATCCTCCAATTTGCAGAAGCAACAAAAGACCAGGACAAGAAGTCAATCAAGTAGGTTCGAGGGATTCTGGACCTTGGATAAGTGGCTTATGGAAGAGTTTATCTGTAGCTTGTTTGTGGATTTTCCTGAGTGAAAGGTATCTAGCAAGTGGAGATTTAAAGAATTAATACTAAGTATCTGGTATTTTTCAAATGCCAGGAGGAGGCCTGAATGGCCAGCAGAGCTCACAGTGTTTAAGTCATCATTTTGTAAAAGCTGTAAGAAATGCTCTTCTGTTATAGTAGCAGTTGAAATGCTAAATGAATATTGACTCTGCTTGTTGAACTTCAGAAGAGATACTTGTGAATTTAAAGGAGTTTCTCTGGTCAGTGAGGAAGCTGCTGTGTATGGAGGTGGCTGCACACACGTGCTGGGCTTGTTCCATACTTGCTTTTAAGTGCAGCTGTAGCAAGTCTAAGTTAAAGCTGTAGTTGAAAGCTGTTATTCCTCCTGCTTGAAGCAGGCAACGCACTTTTGTAATTTGCACAAACACACTAGAGCTTATGTACTCTGGGAATAATTGAAAGTATTTTGTAGCTGTCTTTTGGAAAATAATTTATTTAAAAATCTTGCATTTCTTGCTTCTCAATATTATGCTTGGAAAAAAGGTCTCTAAGAAATTAAAGGGAAAAAGTAGATTTGCTTTTGCTATTAGTATGTTAATTTTGATGTGATTTTTTATACATGTGTTGATCTGTCACATGAATTTCTCCTGAAGTCAGAGCTTGTTTTCTGTATTCTTTTTAACTCCACTTACAACAGGTCTAGAAAGAAGAAAACTCTTCTTTGAGTGATGTTTATGACTGCCTGGTCTTGAGTGGTGTGTGTACAAAGCTCTTGCAAGTGGTAGAAATGTTCTTTCAGTGATGCATAAATTTGTGTTCCCTACTTGTTCACCTTGGATTCAAGTGTTGTAGAGAAAGGAGTTGTGGGTGATGTCCTCACCAACACTGGTGTGACTTAGCCACAGTGGAGTTCCTAATGTCTTCTGGCACAACTTCATCTCAGCATGCTCATTTGTAATTCACATAAAACCTTCTGTGTGTGTGTTGGAAGTCTGAAAATTAAAGCTGAGGGGAAATAGGAAAATTCTTGGTTTAACCTCAGTTGCAGCAGGTGCTAAGACAAAATTCCTTCTGTTACCCTGAAAGTAGGTGGCACATTCTGCATCAAGTTAAACGTTCAAATCTCCACAGAAAAAATGAGCTGTCAGTGATTCAGTCACACATTTTGTATGTCCCATCTTGAGGTGAAATGGAACAATGAGTTCCAGTGTATATTTGTCTTCTGCAGGAGGAATCCCGTTCACTTCCAGCAGTTCAGCCATCCTGGTGATGATGACTATGGTGACGTGGAGGTGGCTCAGGGTGACGATGACAGCCGGCCTGAGTGTCCCTACGGCACGGCCTGTTACAGGTGAGGAATGCTGTGCAAGGTGGCCTTGCTTGTTCAGAGGTCAAGGATGTTCTCCCCTGCAGGGGCAGAATGCCAGCGGAATAATGACTGATTCTTGCTGTTAACTTTGTAGCCTTCCAAAATTTACTGTGGTCAGACTGCTACCCTTAAAGCACCCCAGTCTCTGCACATTTTTGACATTGACACAGTAAAAATCACTATTTTGGTAGTGATACCAGCTGTCAGAGATGAAAACTTGACCATTCGAAGAGCCTGTTCAGAGATCAACTCTGTATCTCTTTTCAACATTCAGTTAACTGTTCTGTAGAAACAGTTTGTTGCTACATGTTGTTCTTGATCTGTAACTTTTAGTTTAAATTTTGATAATGTACTTGTTGGGATTTTATATAAAAACTATTTTAATCAGTACTTGATTTGTTACAAAGTATAATTCAGGTAACAGCAGTCCAGTTTATGGCTGACTGCTGTTTCTTTTAAGCACTGTTGATTTTCTTCAAAGTATTGTTGCATTCCATTTGTTTTTCAGTATCTGTTTTTTACATCTTTAGCAGACTGTAAAATGATCACAGTGGACAAAAAGATGTATTTTGAGGCAATGGCATTTTTGTGGGAGCATATTGAAGCTGGTGCCTGCTGTTAAAGATTGTTTCTGCACAGAAACATTTTCTCCTTGAGAGTGTGGTTGTCCTAAAAAGCGTGGGCTCTGTGAAATGTAACAAAATGAGGACAGCTCTTAGGAAAACACCTTGGTGATACTCAGCTAATGCAGGAAAAGTGGCTGTCTTAAAAACACCTATGAGATGAATTTCCCATCTCAGGCTGAGCAATACAGGCTTATATCAGTAATGAAATTGTCTACAGACTGTTCAGGACTGCAAAGGATGCCCAGACTCTCCTTCCAGATAAGACAACCTCTGTGTTGCAGTAGTTGATAATTTCTTCATCTGTGTTTCATTCTTTGGGGATAGAGGAGTGGAGGCACCCATGAAAAATTGATCATTCTTTTGATAAAGATGTAATTTGAAGAGCTTTTTGTTGATTTTGTTGTCCTTATCTGTTGGCTATTACTTGACTGATCTAAATGCTGTGCCTTGAAAATTATCCATAAAATACCAGGGAATTTTGCACTTTTTAAAAGTGGAGCAAGGTGATGGAATCAAGCTTTCACTGTTTTCTTTTTTTGCAGGAAGAACCCTCAGCACAAGCTGGAATACAAACACAGTGCACCTCCAGGTGGGCCAATTTGTTCAATATTACAGAATCTCAGAATCTTCTGAATTGAAAGGGACCCACAAGGACCATCAAGTCCATCTCAATAAAATGCTTTAATCTCCCTTTGGGGAATAAAGTTGCATTTATAGCTCCCTCTGTATTAGGATTTTTCTTCTGGGGTTTTTTAAAATAAGAAATTCTCAGGTAAGATACATTTTTTAAATATTCTGATGCACTAAACAAAATATTGCAACAATATCTGTCATCTTTTCGTGGTTTTTGGGTTCTTTTACCGGTGATTTTCTTACTGTGAGAACTAATTTTTGCATATCTGTTCTCTTGAGGCCTGGAGGGAATATAACTAAAACTGAATTTGAGTTCCTAATGTAACACTTTATGGTCTTTTTATATTCCAGTAACTTGATTTGGTGAAAAAACAATGTCTGTTTATATTTTGTCTGCTCTTAAAGAATTGAAAGAGATAGGTTTTATCATTCTGGGGTGCTTTGTCTTGATTATTGGATTGGAGCTTTTCCACATGAAATCCCAATGCAATAAACAGTAGTTTAGAGCAGAACACTTATGAAAATGTTATGATAAGGCATTTTACTTTGAAGATTCAGGGCTATGACATTATTAAGAAAGAATAGCATTTGTGGAAACCGTGGTGTAATTTAAATGCCTTAAAATATTCCAATTTTCTTGCTTAAAAACCTCCAATCAGAATTGATGACATTTGTCATCCCAGATGGCAGGGGTAATAACTTGAAGAACTGTTCATCTAGGTAATCTCTTGGGAATGATTCAAGACAAAAACAATCTTTTTTGAGACAGCAGAGTAGCTTTTATACCTGTAAGTACAGCACAACCATTTAGCATTTGTTCAATAAGTCAATTTTCTTTTGTAGCAGCTCTAAGAATAACCTTTTATGGCAGGTTCCCTCTGTCCTGACTGACAATTTCCTTTTCTCTAGTAACTGGAAGAGGAACACAGCAACAAACTTCAAGAAATGGTGAGTGTGTTCTGAAGTTCTGAGAGGGCACATCAACCTGCAACACAGCTGGTCTGCTATGGCTTTTTTGGCATTTAGGAGTGCTAGAGATGCTGGATAATACTCAGCTGAGCAGCAAGTAGTCTTTATTTTAGTAATATCCTTCTTGTTTTCTTACAAGTAATAGTGCTTCAATTGAGTGGAACTGCTGCATTTTGAGTGGGAATGGGAACTGGCTTGCTTTCTTTGAGATCACCAAGGAGTTGGCTGGGAACTTCCTCAAGAAATCTTCAATATAAATCTGCTTTCTACAGAGGCCATCATACCATGTCCTGCAGAGTCAGACAGACAGTAAGGGCTCCTTGAACCTTTATTTTGTCATATTTGGCACAACTGCACCTTTAGACACAGCAGGATTAAATTCCCTACATGTATATTTAAATTGCACCAGCCAAGAGAAGAGGGGAGCTCTCCACATGATAGTTAACATGTTTAGCTTTTAAGGCTTATTGCTGCCAGAACTGCCTGTAGAGAATGTTCTGAAAAGTAATCTGAGGCAAATTACTGGGAAATACTTGTAGGGAAGGAACTGAAAAAAAGTCAGTTGTGCTGTCCTTAAATTTTCACTTCTGAGTGACCTCTCAAGGTTGTTGCTGCTGAGATGAGTAACACCCTGTAACCATGGAATATGCAGGATTCTCCTACACACTTTTGTGTTGGTTTCCCAGCAAGCTGATCAGCTCACTTCAAAATAGAACACTTTGGAAGGAGCAATCAGCAAAGCTTTTTTTCCCCACATCAAGGAGATACTTTCATAGAAAGCTTCAAGGTCATCTTTATAGATATGCTACTACAGAAAAGGCAAAATTGAGCTTAATTATCAGCTTTAGGTGCTGCAGGGTTTAATTAAACTACAGTGGAAAGCAGTGGAGAGGAAAGGCATAAAAGGAATTGCATCACTCACTGCTAAAATCAAAGCATTGATGTATGGGAGGGAGAATATAGTATGCACCTCCTGCATTTGTAGGAAGAATATGAAAGTCATCAGTATTTTGCCAGAATTCCTACTTCTGTTGTAAAATGCCACTCACAGTGCTTTGAGAGTGACAAAGGGCTTTTCTCTCGTAAGCAGCTCTTGGGTTTATTATTCTCATAACCTTGGTCTGAGAAGAGGGATTTTGTTCTTATTTTATTCAGCATCTTCATTTTGGTCCTTCCCCTCCGAGACATAATTAATTCTGCAAAGACTATAATCTGTGATTCTGCTAAGAAATTCTGCCTGTTATGGGCTAACACAGTGTCTTGGTTTGAGACAAATTGGATGGAAACATCCCGAAATGAAGATATCCCAATTATGGCATGGTTAATCACCTCTGATAGAGGCTGTAGTCTGGCTACATGTGAGATTCTGGTGGTGGTGTTTATGCCTGGAGCTCTGAGGTTTCAAGAGTTTGCTGAGAAGTGCTTGTGGTTAATTTAAATAATTAGGATTTGGGCTGTGGTCTGTAGCTAGAGAAGAAATACATATTCATAGTTTCATATGAAAGCTGGTGACCACTGCTCAAAGATAAGTTAGCTAAACTGATATTGTTGAGTGGTTATTTCTAGATAAGGTAAGAATGCAAAAATGGGAGGGTGAGAGGAAGAGGAATTAACATGATTTTACTCAGAGATGTGATTTAAGGACAGAATAAGACATAACTGGAATATTAACAGGCCATGGCCAGTTAGGAATTTTGGACATTTAGAAGAAGAGGTGTCACAGATGTTGAAAGCAAGGCTTAAACACACCTGCCAAAAGGCATTTCTAAAGTAAGTGCCCTTCAGAAGGGGAAACACAGACTATCCAGCAAGAAGGCAAGTGGAGAACATAGGAGATGAGTGATCTAGAAGATTTCCTTCTCTCATGTGAAGGTGAGTAGGAATTAAAAGTCATATCAGCTTCCAAAGACTAAGAATATAAAGGATGGAGGACTGAGGCAGAAAATCTAGGGTTGGAGTAGCCATCTAGCAATAGCTAGAGGCTTAGCTGGAAGATAGATGTGTTGTTTAGGTGATTCTTTCTCTTGAGAACTTTAACTATGTGGGCTCTGGGAGGGACCATGAGCCCTACATTTATTGTTCATGAATACATGAAGAAGGCATTTTTGTCCCTACAGGAAAAAGGGCTGTGAAGAAAGATGGTGTCAATGATGGGGCAGGCAATGAATATGACCTCAGTGACAGCTTTATAGATGATGAAGAGGAGGAGGAGTGTGAACCTACTGATGAAGACTCGGACTGGGAACCAAGTTCAGAAGAAAAGGATAACGAAGATGTTGAGACGCTTGTGCAAGAAGCACGTAGATTTGTTAGGGTCAAAAAATAGCTGCTCACAACAGCCTTATGAATGTCCAGTGTGGTTGTGGTAAGACATGGTTGCACAAAGGAGAGGAATTGTTGGAACATTTTTTTCTCCGTGATAGAGGCACTACAGGAAGGTGATAATGGGGGTGAGGAGATTCTGCAATGCCTTTCTTGTCCATATGCATTATTTTGGGGCTGGTGTGGTTTGTTTCATTCAGTCATGGACCCAGAGGAGAGAGCTCTAAAAATTTCTGGTTGTTTTTTTTTTTTCTTTTTTTCTCTTTTGTTTTTTTTTTTCTTTTTTTTTTGCAATGCCATTGGGATCTCGTATTTTGAAAATACAATTTTAAAGGTTGTTAAAAACTTCATCTTCCTGTGCTTGAAAAAAGTATTGGCAGTAGGAAAGCGTAAGCCATTTCTGTTGTTGAGTTAGTGCAGTTTAAATTTCATTATTCTGCTCTCATCTTTCCCAGGCGTTGTTTTATTGGTTCTCTTCAGGTACAGTAGTTAAATACAGGTTGTCTAAATCACTTGGGAACAGGATGCCAGTGTATTGAACCACTTGCTTGGCTCAACAATTATAGTGTTATTTGCTCTAATTACAACAGTACCTCTTTCTGTGTACATCACTGGAACTGTGTCCAATTCTCAGCAAAGTCTTGATGACTGTATTTTTGCACAATTAAACTTGTAACATACAGTGGGAAAAGCATGCAGCTGTGTCTGTGATTTCTAAAGACGTTGGAAGAGCTTCCCTCCAGTGTGTTCATCACTCCCTTGAGCTTCCTGGAAAGCAAGTTAAAAGGTTTTACTATATTTTGGGACAGATGTCTGGAGCCCTGTGAATTTGGCACCTTTTTCAGTCAAAGTCATGAAGTTCTGGTTTTTTTTCTCCAAGTCCAGGAATTTAGTAAGGTCTTGGGTGAACAACAGTCTGTGTCAATTAGTGGAATTCCTCTGGAATTTATGGTTCCTTCCATTGCTTCTTTCACCTGTCAGTGTCTGGCTTTGTCTACAAGCAGGCCCACAGATCTATAAAGACACATCCCTCTCGCTCCTTTCATTACGGTGCTGCTTGTGTTGTGTGCTGTCATTCCTGCTTATTGTAATTTACACATTGTAAATGAACTTCAGAGTATGTGCTGCATTGTATCATGGTTCCTTGTGTAGCTGTTGTAGCCTGTGGCACAGTATTGCATTGTATTTTGCATTGTGTGCATTGTAGGGCTTTGCCTTTCTTGTCTTGTGTTCACTGTACCCTGGAGGAGCCAGTTCTCTGCCACACCACAGGATCCCTTTGATGTTCTGCTCTGCAGAAGGTCCTCCCTGTGCCACCCTCAGGAGCCCACAGTTCTTCACAGTGCCATCACTCAGGAGCCATTTAGCCTGCAGCCCCCTAAGAACCCTTCTCCTTGACCCTCAGGATGCCTTTGCCATGAGGCCCAGCTCTTTTTGGAATCTTACATTGAATTCTCTTGGATTCCTCCACCACGCTGCTGTCTAACTCTTATTGGAGTTGCTAATCACAGCCTCACAGAGGAGTCCTTGACTGCATATTGCTTACTGCGTTATTTTTGGGGGAGTGTCACCACATGGCCCTGGAGGGGTTCTTCACACCTTTTTGGTGGTTTTTTTTAGTGATTTCCCATTTGGCTTTTTCAGAAGTTGCACCTTTCTTGGGGGCATTTCACCCTGTGGCTTTTTTCTTGATTTTTTCAGTGCCTGGCATAGATTGGATCACTTTACAGAGCCATCCTGGAGCAGTGCATCACCCCTGGCTCTTTCAGAGTGCTGTGTGCCCTGATCCTATTGCTTTGCCTCAACTTGCTTCCTGTGATTGCTTTACATGTGTCACCTTCCACATTTTTTCTCCTGGAATCAGCAGATGAGCAGGTAGAGTTTTCATGGAGCTTTGATGATCCTTTTTAGCTCAGGGATGCCTTTTTCCAGGAAGTGTTAAAATCTTAGTGCTTTCTGTCACTTGGTGTTGGTTTTGAAGAAGGTGACTTTACACTTGGAGCAACTTCGTGCTCGGTGATGTTTCTTACTGTCCGTGATTATTTGATGGTTTATATGCAGGGATTTGTTCCATGTTCTTTTGTTCTGCTTGATGAAGGTCACTTCAGAAGCTGCAGGAATTCCTGCCTCTTCAGTGGTTTTGAGGAACAGCTGAGGGAGCTGGGTGTGTTTAGCCTGGAGCAGATGTGGCTCAGGGGTGACATTATTACTCTCTACCTGAAAGGAGGTTGTAGCCAGGTGGGGGTTAGTCTCTTCTCCCAGGGAATAGGACAAGAGGACATAGTCTTAAGCTGGACATTAGGAGGAATTTCCTTCACAGAAAGGGTGGTTAGACATTGGAATGGGGGTGCTGTCACTGTCTCTGGGAGTGTTTAAGGAAAGACTGGCACTCAGAGCTGTGGTGTATTTGATGTGGTGGTATTTGGCCAAAAGATCTCAGAGGTCTTTTCCAACCTAACTGAGTCTGATTTAGGGTGGCAATGTGTGTTACAGTGCAGCCTGTAGGACAGGATCCTAACAGAACGTGTGAGAGAGCAAGATCTTTGTGAGTCTGAGAGACAAGTGTCTTATCTTGCCTTAATTCTGCTTTTTTCTGCTCAATGGTGGGTGTTTCTCTGCACAGGTGGTTAAGAGCATTTGGAAAGGGGACAGCCCAAGCCAGCACAGGGAGAGGGAGAACGCAGACACGACAAACGTTGGATAAGTGCCTGGGTACCGAGCTGTCAAAAGATGAAGCCTCTGTTGCTACTTGTTGGAGTCATGGGAATCCTGGGAATAGCTGGGTGAGGCCATTCCATAGGCTGATGCAGTTTGTGGTGATGCTGTGCTGCAGAGGCAGCAGCTGGAGGGTGCTGTTGCCACAGGAGAAGCTCAAGGAAGAAGGATCACAGCAAAGTCTTGGCTCCTGAATGAGTCAGTCAGTCTTTAGGGAAATTTTCTGTGCTGGCTGCTTTGATGTACGCTGGCCTGGGATCTTGCAGATCACCCTCCTTTTATAGAGGGATGATTGCTTTAATGACACAACCTTTGTTTACTCAGAATAGCTGTTTATTCTTCCCCATATGCTCTCTTAGCTGTTTTGGGTCACCATTTTAGCTTCCAGGTACACCTGGATTTATGTTTTTCAGTGTGAAGGAGCAGAGACTGGGTTTTACCCTCAAGTTATCCCTGGAGAAGCTGCTGTTAAAGGAAGTGAGCCTATGGTTTTGGAGCTGTGCTGCAGGAGGACAGCTGAACAGTGATCTGGTGTGGTAGCACCCCAGTTTTGCATCTGGCAGTAAAAATTGGAGCTAGCCACAACCCAGACATGGTAACATCTGGCTGATTCACTGCATGGTTATCTAAACACTGCCAAAGGCTCTCAGGAGGATGCCTCATTCCCACCCACTCCTCATCCATGACACATCCCACGATTCTTGCATGATGGAGCCCTTATTGCAGCTGTTCCCCTAGAGCTTATAGTGGGCAGCTGGTGGCCACAGAGGTCCTGCTGGAGTTTTTCCTGCCTTCCAGTAGGCAGGAGTTGTGCTGGAAAGGCCTGCTTCCCAGCTTGTGCTTGTCTTTCTCCGTTTATGCATGGCTTTTACAAGCAGAGCTCCAGCTCAGTGCAGTCCATATTCAATTCCCTCTCTAAGTGCTGTTCTTCAGTGAGTTGTGTGGGTACAAAGAGGCCTTTTTGTTCCTTCTTCCCTGCACGGCTCACCTAAGCCCTAGGGAATGTGGGGTCTGCTCCTCTCCCTCAGACCCTGCCCTGCCTGAGGGAGCCACTTGTGTCACTGCCTGTTCCCACTGCCTGCACACTTCAGCAGCATTCAGAGTGGTTTTTAAGTGACTTTTGGTCCCCATGCAAGGCCCCAGGCCTCTGCTTGCTGCAGCCCAGTTTGGGAGCAGGTGCTGTCTCTAGAAGTCTCTAGAAGTGCCCAAACTCTAGAAGTTTGGGCTGTTTTGGCTGTTTGGTGCAGTCGCAGCCTAAGGGTAACATGACTGCGTTGTGCTCGGATCAGGGAACAGAACTGTCACCCTTCCTCAGTGGGAATCCCCCTCTCTCTGGATGCTGCTCACAACAAATGCAGCTGAGGGCAAAGCATGGCTTCTCCTGCCCTATCCAGAGGTTCAGGCAGCAACACTGGGAGGACCTCAACGTGTCAAAAATACAGTGGTCCCAAAACCTAAACCCTCCACAGGGGCTGTGGAGGATGCTGCTTGGATACCCTGGGCAGGCACAGAGATGAGAACAGTGGTTAGAACAGACTACAAGGGCTCTCTTGGAGCTCTCAGAGTGATTTCCAGAGTTCTAAAGCAATTCTTTGCCCCAAATTTTGTTCAGTACTATATTTCTTGGTGGAATTTGAAGGCTTTTTTATTAACTCAGCCTTAGATGGATTTCCCTCGTGTGGAAATTGTCAGTTGACTTGGTTGCACCAAAACCATGTAGGGAAAACAGGTGGAAGGAGAATCAGCACACTCTAATAACAGGTAGTAATGCTAGCTAATCCCCAACCACTAGGGCAGGTTTCAGGAGATAAATATGGGAGCACAATTTCAGAAGGAATAATGAGATTTCAGGTGAGATTACAAGATGAAGCCTTTTGATAGTGAAATACTTCAGCTCTCTGGTCCTTTAAATTTCTGTGGCAGGCTGGAAAAGAAATGGATTTAGTACTTTACCCCTATTAAAAACTGACATTTTGAAAGATGATTTCAGTCATTGCTTTGTCTAACAGCAAATGATGAAATACTCTCCAACATATATTTAAGAGCAGCTAATGATGAGAGGCTTTGAGCATTTTAATGGATTTGAATATCCTTTTGCTCTTAAATTTAATGGTCAATTTTTTTTCAGCAGGAATGGTATTATTCACATTACTCAGTTGGGTAAGACAGTGATGGCTAAGGGAAAAAGACAAAAAATAATTCAGAATGCTGATACTGAGGCCATGTTTTATTTGCAGGATTTGCTGCTCACTTTAAATTCACAAATAGACAAATTATTTACCAAAACCATTTACTCTAAAAGTAGGCACAACCACATACTCTAAAACAAGGAAGCATTTGTCATCACAACAGAAAATATTTTATTTCCATACACAGAAGGCTATGATATCTTATGTGTAGTTGAAATGAGTAGGTATTAATGTCACTGTCACCTGCTTTGTCACAATTATCAGTTGGGAAACATCCAAACCGGAGTTGGACTGAATCAGAACAGTAAATGAAGGACTGCAGAAGGAAATGTAGAATTCATCTAGAGCTGTTGCCTCATATCTCAGTAGACAATAAGCTACTCAGCTCAACCAGAGGCTGGCTTGCTGAAGCCTCAGCCTGTCTTGCTCCCAGAAAGATGGATCATCTCGGGATCTCCTTGATGTTTTGGCTTTGCTTATCCTTTATCATGAAGGTGCACACAGACTTGGTAAGATGTCTGGTTGGATTTTTCCCACCACCATGCTTAGTTAGATAGGTCCCTCTGACAAGCAAGGTAAAACACATGAAATTCCATCTGAACATAAGAAAGCACTTTTTCACTGTGTGAGACCTGTTGAACAGTGACATTGGTGAGCCAGGGAGACTGTCAGCATTCCCTGGAGTCAGTCAAAGCCTAGCTGGAAAATGGCCATTGTGTGCTGGGGGGTGGGCTAGACAATGTGAAGGTGTTATTCCCAACTCCTACTATTTTGTGATGGGTTCTGTGGTGAGTTCAGCATCTCAAGGCAGCAGAAGCTGGCCATGGGGTGCCTGGAGGTGAGGGAAGAGATCCTTTGTATCTGTGGCATTTCCAAACACAGACAGAGTAACACCCTCCATAAAACTAAAGAGTGGAATATTGATCAAGCATTTTTAAACAAGGTGTAACAGGAAGAGGCTTGAGCTTTCCACTGGACTGTGAAGCAGATTTTAGCTTTCAGAGCACGTGCCTTTCATAAGAGCATGTTATGCATTATTGTCCAATGACAAAAGAAAGCTAGTTGTGTGTAGACTTCAGGAAGCTTCATCAGGAGGGGTAAACTGAGAGGTTAAAGAGTGACAGGAGGCAAAATGGGCTTTTTTGGCACCCTTTCTCTTCTGAGCAGAAAGGACACCAAATAGCTTAAAGGTACAAGTCTCATAAGCTCAAAGGAGTATAGAGGTTTCTGGTAAGAAACGAAGCATCACTGCTAGGATCAGCACACAACTTGTCCATCATTGTAATATGCTCTAATGCATTGATGGACTTCTCTGTTCTTATTAAACAACTCTAAAGTTAGTGTCTACATCCCAAATTGACAGATACGTGAACTGAAGCACAGCATCTGTTCAAGCTTAAGGATTATCCAGCAGTCCAGTGAGAAGAGTTCTGGTGGGAATGCAAAGCAGGCTGCTTATTTGAGGGCTCTCACCAGTGGAGGGTGTTCCCACAGACAAGGAAGAAGCTTCTGAGAAGGTATTATTTCCTCTTTACCCCCTCTCCAAAAAAAGGTGCTATTAGGACCTCCGAAAGCTTATTGTAGTTTTATGCAGTCTACTTCCTCTGTGACTGGCATTGCACTTGTTCTCAGGTCCAAATCTGTGCTGGATTTGCTTCCCTTGTACGTTGACGTCCACCTGAGCAGCATGATCTTCTTGAAGTACTTCATGGTGTTGTTTTTCATGGTGACAAAGCACATGGTGTTTATCATGCTGTTACTCATGGCGATGCACTCCACGATGTAGAAGGCGGTAAGATAATGCTTCTCTTTCACAAAGATGGTGGGGAAGAAGTCCCTGACAATGGAGAAGCCATAGAAAGGAGCCCAGCAGAGAACATAGGCAGTCAGGATGCACATTAGCACCATAACAGTTTTCCTTCTGCACCGAAGCCTCTTTCGGATTTGTTCCGTCTGAAATCCTGGGACGGTTTTAAACCAAAGCTCCTGAGAGATCCTGGCGTAACACAAGGTCATTGTAATCACAGGTGCTACAAATTCAATGCCAAAGATGAAGAGGAAGTAGGATTTGTAGTACATCTGCTGGTCAACTGACCAAATCTGGCCACAGAAAATTTTCTCCTGGTTTTTCACTATAAATAGCACAGTTTCGGTGGCAAAGTATGCAGATGGAATAGCTACAAGTATGGAGACAATCCACACCAAGGCAATGAGGAAGGTTGCTGTTTGGTAATTCATGCGTGGTTTCAGTGGGTGAACGATGGCCAGATACCTAGAACAGAGAAATATAATCAAAATTAAGTCTGAAAACACTGTTGGTTACAACACACTTCAAAATACAAACAAACAGAATTGGGCAGGAGGAAATTGCTGTCGTTCCTGAGGGGAGAGCCTGAACATATTTGTAAGGACGTAATCCTCTGTAAGAACATTTTGTGAAATAGCAGCCTGGAGCTGAGTTACAATTTTGCATTGCAATTTTTCCTTTTAAACAGGAGCAAGAGTTTGAGAAATGCAGTATTACACATCTAGTCAGGTCCAGGGAAGAAAAGACAAACATGTACAATCAGGAAAATGTTTTCCCTAGGCAGAGAGCTGCTTAAATAGCTCTTTTTCAAGGAGGTGGAATATACATCACAGTGTTTTTCTTATTTCTGTGGTTATTTTGTGGGGTGCAAAGACCTGAAGGCAACACTAATACATGGTTACAGGTGAACATGATTTTAAGCCACCAACAGAATGTGTATGTATTTTATAGATACACACTCTAGAAGAGCGTGCGTCTATTTTCTGCCCATGAAAACCTTTTTTATGTGTGCTCTGGAGGTGACTATTGCTTATTCATCTTAATTATACAGTATTAAGTAATATGGCAAAGCAGAAAACTTGAGTTAGGTGTTTGCACTGCTTAGGACTGTAAAGCTGCAAGGTTGTGGTATTCCTGCTAGGAGGAGATTTTTATCAGAGGTCCCAGTACAAGCATATTTAACCCAAAGTATTGTTTCAAAAAGTGGAGTTTCTCAGTCCTTTGGAGTCTATTCCATCTGTGTATATTGAGTACACAGAATAGCATCCATTGGATATATTCACTCTAAAGCAAAATGGAAAGTTAGTAGCACTTTTCATCAGCCAGGTCTTGGAATCTAATAAATTGTTCATGGCTCTTAACAATGCAGGGTGAGTGTCAGGGGACAGCAGAATGAGTCAGCACCAGGTCCTGGGGAAGCATGTTGTGGCATAACATATGTGCATGTATTCATAAATATGCATATCTGCTCAGCAGAACATTTGTCTGGATGGAATCAATCTGTCCAACAGAGTCAGGAGGGAGCTTTGGTGGTGGATTTCCTGATTGTCAGTGCTTCCCACACCTGGGCTGTTACCATGGAGTGGTCCTGCAGTTCATGAACTGAATTCAGATGAAACTGTCCTGGAAGATGTGCTCCAAAAGTGTACATGAAACACACCAAGTGTCCATGGGTGTTTGGTCCAGCTAAATATTTGCAGTGTGGACATTGGACCCTTACCACATGCTCTTCCTCTTCAGATGTTATATTTTTTCTAGTGCAGGTGTGGCCTTAAAAATGTGAAATTCCTATTTTCCCATGTGACTAGACATGGAGGGAGAAGAAAGAAAGCTCTCCCTAGATGAAATCCTCAGTGGGACAGACTTACTCACTTTACATGGCTGATTCCTTTTAAATGATCTAAACATGGGAAGAGTTTTGTTAGGAGCCTGTTCTTTTTAGAGACAGAAGTCAACAATCCACATGACATAACTAACATGGAATATGTGATTGTTAAACAGTGAGGTTTCTCTCTGTTTACCAAATCAAAAAAAAGGCAATGAAACCAAAACAGTGTGTTCTTACAACAAGTTTCAGTGATTAATCTTTGCCAGGCTTGTTTTTCAAGATGTGTGGGAAGATACGCTATAAATCTGCTTTCTTAGCAGACATAAGGGCGCCGTGACCCATGTTACTTCATCAACCTGGGATGCACTAGCAGAGCTCTCCAAGAAAACTTTGTAGGAGCTGAAAAACTGATAGCAAATGGTAATGCATACATGGTAGTGTTTAGAAGCTTTACCCTGAGTCCTCAGCTGCTGTTGAAAGGATATTCTGTTAGACGTTTGTTAAGGATTTGTTTTGTAAGAGCTGACTGTCCCCTTGCCCACACCAGGCAGAACATCTCTGAACTTCTCCAGAGGCTTTTCACAGACGTCAGCTGATGTCAGGAACAGCTGAGTCAGCCATACACGAGCTGTATCTGCCTTCAGCAGGGTTAACTGCTCCTGAGCTGACTTGTGCATCAGGGACTGAAAACTCTGCAATGCTGGACTGAAGTTTGAAATGGCACATGAGAGAAATTGGGGGAAAGAAGAGGAAGGAGGGGTGGGAATCACGCATGTATGTGCAAAGGGTCTACAGAGATGTGGATTGTGTTTCTGCATGAAAGAGGGCTTGAGTTTACTGAGCAGGTCTCTGGCTTTTTGTGAGTCAGTCGTGTCAGACTTGTCAGCATGAGGCAGATCCTCTGTCAGAGTCCGCGGTGCACCAGGCTGAGAAAAGAGTCTTGAGAAAGGATACAATTAAATGAAATTGTTAAAACTCTGGAGTAAAAGGTAGGCAGTCTCTCAGGACTGCAGCACAATTGGGAAAAAAATTCCTCTCTGAAAGAGTAGTCAGGAATCAAAACAAACTGCCCAGGGAATAGTTCACAAAAAAGTGTGGATGTGGCACTCGAGGACGTGGTTTAGAACCTCGGGAGCTGTGGCCACATCTTTGTGCAGTCATGGCATTCCACTTACCTGTCAACAGCTATAGCCAGGAGAGCGTTGGTTGAAACGTAGAGGGAGACGGTGCGTAGGTAGCTGACCGAGGCACAGAGGACGTGGCCGTGCTCCCAGGACAGCTGCTGTACCACGTAATAATCCATCTCGAAGGGGCAGCACACGATGGCCACGATGAAGTCCGAGATGGCCAGGTTGGCGATCAGCAGGTTGGTGAGGTTCCGCAGCTTCTTGTAGCGGGCGAGAGCAGCGATGAAGATGAAGTTGCCGATGCCACAGACCAGCATGATGCCCACCAGAGCCACCCCGATGACAATCTTGGCCGTGAAGAAGGTGAGGGTTTTGGTCATGTCGTCTTCGCTGTCCAGCGGCAGGTCATAGTCACTGTAGGTGAAATTGAAAGGGAAGGAGGAGTTTCGCAAAGAGGTGAAATCCCTGTCGTGGATGTTGTAGATTGCAGCGAAGTTGAGGCGGGCGGTAGCGTTTAGGTCATGTTCAGTTTGCTCCATGGCCACGTCTGTCTTCTTTTGGTGTGTACAGCTTGTCTGGCCCTTGATGTTGTGCTAGCCAAGAGTGGCAGGCAGGAGACCTCACCCAAAGCTTCCTTTTGAGCCGTGAGTAACCTTGTGTTTGTCCCCAGAAGATTATAGAACAACGACCTCATTTATCTCCTTCTGTGGGAACAAAAAGAGGAGAATGTTTCCTGAAAGGAAATGACAGCAAAAGTACTGATCTCAAAGGAAAGCAATAGCCACCTTATTGCCCCACAGATCTGTTGCTACATGTGCACAGAAGGAAGAAGTACCCTGTGAAGGGATGCTTCTGTTCTCACAAAATAAGTGCTTTGAGTTGCTTCATGCACTGTTTGCTACAGCAGCAGTTTTATTTACCAGCAATGAAATTTTCATCAGGCAGTGAAATAACAATATAGGAGGAATGTAAAATCTAGTTTAAACCTCCACCAGCCCGCAAGCTCATGGTGCTGTCATCGTTGTGCAAGGTAAAAGACTCTAAAATGACAGCTCAGTGTGCTGTAAAGCATTTGATGTGCCTTTTGGACAAAGTTTATGCTTTATTCTGGCTGTTCCAGAGTGACGTCGGAGAGGGGAACGAAAAGAGAACTGATGTCCTTGCTTCTAAATACATTTCTTAATTAAGTAAAAGTTGCAAAGACGCAAGAAAATACTGAATCCAGCACTTCCCTTTTGGCAGCCATTAATTGAATACAGGACAAAATTTTCATTATCATTATCACATCTGTCAAACAGGTGAAGCTCTGCCAATTTGCAGAGACAAGAATTTTGTCCCATGAACCAGCTTGTAAAGCTTAGCTGTGAAGGCAAATCTGCCATTCACAGGGAAAGTGTTTCCACAGAAGAGTGAAAGGTGAATGGGAAAATCATCTCTAAGCAAGACAGAGTGCCTTGCATTTTGAATGCCTGGGAGGAGGAGCAGGCTCCTCTCTTTGTACTGCCAGGTGTACCAAAATATTTAAAAATTATTACTTTTTTTCCCCACACAGAGGGGAAAAAAACATCTCATCTACTCCTTATTTTTGCCTCTCTGTATCAAAATGCTGAGAGGGCATCTTCTTGCATCTTCCCATGGTCCATCTGGGAACCTTCACACCAGACTCCTGGCTGTCAGGACCGTCTCACCTCATCCCAGCAGAGGATCAGGGAGCATTACTGCTTTTTCTGCCCTCAAGCAATAAGTCCTCAGGGCGTCAAATACAAAACAATAGCAGTCGTGGCTACAAAGGATAATATGTATAGTGAGGCTGTTGCTTCCTTCTTTCCCTGGAACCACCCTCAGACCCTGATGTACCGACACTTAACAAATATCTGTCAGAAACTCTCTTTTCCAACTTTGGTCACCACATTTTTCAAACTGAGCATTGCAGAACAGAATTACAGAAAGCCAAAGCCTGAAACGAAACAGTTCTGACAAGGGACTGTTTTAGGATCTCCACAGCTGCCTGGAAAGGTAAACATTCATTTAAGAGAAGGGCTAAACAAACACTTGGATGCAAAATCTGCTGGCCAAAGCAAGAGGGAGTATCTGTGTTAGATTTCAGTGCTAAATACCAAAAAAGCTATAAAATAAATTCAGACAACACAACCATCCACAAACTGACACAACACTATCAGCAAAAGGTACCTACAGTTGCGCTCATCTTCTTGGAGGTCTCGGGCACCCTGAGGAGAGCTGCCAGGTTTCTCCTCTGCAGGTGCTGCTGTTACTGGAGGAGAGAAAGGATCACTGGAAGTAGCCCAAGGACTCCGCTGAGTGCTCATTCCCTCCCATTCATGTTAGCCCTGTGCTCAGGGGAGGATGGCTCCTCTGCCTCTGTGCCTGCATCTAAAGCCTTTGCTCAGTGGGAGGCACCTTGAAGCTGTCCGTGCATTTCTGATTTTAAAGAGGCAGCACGATCTGGAGACAATAGAGCACAGCCCTTTTGGGGTTCCTCTGCCTTAAACCCCCTCAACGCGTGGAACTGGCAGAGTGGCTTTGTTAGCAAGCCTGAGCATGGAACATTTAAACCCCGTCTGCCCTTGCTCTTTGGGTTTTGCCTGTGCTGGGCAGCAGCAGCCTGCACCTGATGTGCCTCAGAAGCAAATGCAAACCTCTCTTTGGAAAGGAGGGGGAGGAAGGAGGGTGATGTGCTTTCCTGGGAGCCTTTCTCTGTGTGTCTCTCTGGCTATTGTCTTTAGGACTGCAGCTGCAGCAGGAGGGACACAGAGTGAATAGCCGTAAATCAGAGGACCCCTGACAGCTTTCCTTGCCCTCTCGGGGGTTACTTAGAGCAGAGGAGTGGCAGTGAATCCTTAAAGACTTGGTGTTCTTTGCTGATGCTGCCTCCTCACTGCTCTGAAGCACTCGCACCTGAGGGAACAGTTATTTTTTCTTTCCAGTTCTCCAGAAGGAAAGGAAATGTGTGGCACATCACCTGTAGTCTTCTCCTCCAGACTGAATCACTTAGCTGGCATTTCCTAAGGTGCATAGTGGGACACATTACATAGTTCCCAGCAGGTGAGACCGTCAGAGGCTGTCAAAGGTCATGAAGAGTGTAGGAGGTGTGCAGAAAACTTAGACTGTGTGTCCTTGATGTACATTCACCAGGCTGGGCTCTCGTGAGCTAGTGGGCACTTAGCTCTGAAAAAAGAAGGTAAGGAAAGAAACCTGTGAATGTAAAATATGTCTGGACTAAAAGAGCCACTGCTGTGGCATTCCTTCCAGAAAACTTGGAGAAGATTGGAAAGTCCCCAATGTCTGCAGACAGCAGAGAACATTAAGAATTTCACAGCAAACACTTTGCTTTGCTTTGTTTTGAACAGCCAGTCTAATATTTGAAAATGCACTAAGGGATTTTTAATGTCCTGAAAGGATGCAACCAGGTGAACAATGAAGAGATCAGATCCAGTCCACCTGTTAAATTCTGTCACAAAAAAAGTAAATACAGTATGTGTGGAGAGAGAGGCGAAGGAAGCTGTGTACATCAGAGCAATGTTAAAACAATCCCCCAAATGGGCCACATAAACCTTAAATGCCCCCAATGAAAAGCTGATACACTTAAGAGAGCTTTGCATTCGGAATGTTCATGATGTCTTTAAGACTTTGTTCAGCTGTCTCACTTGAAGTTATCTAGTGAGCTAATCAAGCAATATGATATCCAGATATTTATATTCCTTCAGGCCAAAACCTCATCTGCTGCAGAACTGTCTCTCTGCATTGACTCAAGGCAAGCTGGCATCAGAACCTTGGTAACTCCAGATGTGCACTGAGTGCTCAGTGAGAGCTTCTGTACAGCAGCAGTTCCTCTCCTGTGCTCCAAGGAATTGTGCTGTACGTGTCAAGCTGTTTCCCAGAAAACACCAGGAGCACTGTGAAACAATGTGATTTAGGTGTGCTGTGCAAGGCAACGCTTTGTAGCTCTTGACTGGGAATAGAGAACAAGCCCAGTGGCGCTGGGAACTGTCCTTGGGCACAGTGGAAGGTCAGGGCTGTGTCTGCAGCCTCAGTGGCTGTCCCAGTGCCCTGTCCCACTGCAGCAAGGGCTAGTGTGGCAGTCTGGGTCCCCCAGAATTTCCCATGAAATTGCATCAGCCCTCTGTGAGATGCCATACCCTGGGGGAGGAGCCAGACATTCCTACCTGTACACAATCTGGATGTTGGGACACCACAATACCACCACTGGCTACCCAGAGGAGAAGAGCTCTCAAAAATCACCTCTGGATCTCCAGAGAAGGACCAGACCTTTCTACAGGACCACATCCATCACTCCAATCAGATTGCTGCCACCACCCTGACCAACAGTGTCAGGTCATATTCTGATTTTGCTGATATAATCCACTGTTTCTGTGCTACTGCCTTTATTGTAATTTCCCTATGAAATTGTAGTTCTGACTTGGCATCTCTCACAATGTATTTGTGTGGAGTTGATTCCTCCTGCTGGTTTGCTGTCAAACCAGTACATGGGGATAAACAGAAAATAAGATTTGCACTCTTTTGATAGCGTGATTATTTTCATGAAGTTCTTTCCATATTCTTTAGGCATCTGGCTGGCCTGTGATGACCATGTGTCCTGATTGTGACTGTGGAGTTCTTACTGGCATCTGCCTGTGCAGCTGTGTCCTTCCCTTCTGGCTGAAAAGCTTGCTGCTCTCATCCCTGCCTTAGCTTCATCAGTGCACTTGTGCTGCAGTTCACTTCAGGCTGCACTTGGATCCCTTTAAAGGTAAATCTTGACAGAGAATATGGCTGTTCTTAACACATTGTCAGACAGGAAGAACTCTGTCATGTTGACTGACTTGATGCTGAAGTAGTTCCAGGTGTCTTTATTTGTATTTGCCTTTAGAAACTGCTCCTTTTCTGGCCTGGAAATCCAATTTGAGTAGATACTCTCTTCATTTTTAAGAGAAATGCCACTGGAAGGGAAAGCTCCATGAACCTCTCGAGTTTGGTGTTTGCTCCCACAGTGCAGGAGTCCACTTAGCCTAATTAGTCACTCAGCAGAGCTGTGGGTGGAAGCACCACCAGTTTTTTGAAGTTCAGTCTGTACAAGAACAGACACTGTCACAGCACCTGGGCAGATCTGATGGCCTTAGTCACCTCTGCATTTTTGAGTATTTTTTGTTGCAGTTGTCCTTTCACCAAAGCGTGAGCAGGTTAAGACTGTGCCATGCCAGCACACAGCTGGCAGAGAAAGTGTGCAGGGGAAATTTTGCATTGAGAAATTGTGGAAAAATTGCTCCAGGGAGTCTTTTGAAACCAATGCCACCTTCTCCCATTTGAAAACAGCAGGGTTTCTTATCAGGGAAGTGTCCATTATGTCAGGAGAGCTACTATAAAAAGGAAGCCGGGTATTTCCATGTTATTATTTTCATAATAGTACATATTTCCATATGGTTTCAGTTCTTTCACATAGGCTGTAATGTGCTGGAGTCTGGCTGAAAGTGCCAGTTCCAAATCATGTCTATTTGCTGTCTTCTGCCAGAAGGGAAAGAAGTAGGGGCAGAACCTCCTTGGGAGCAGAAGCCTTTCTGGAGCTCCTGGCTCTGCTGAGGCCATGTGTTGTTCTGTGTGCTTTTCCAGGGCCAAAACTTGCCCCCCCTCATCTCTCCTGGGGGTATGTGTTCACGAGATCCCTGTGAGGAAATTTTGGGTCCTTTGGCTCTTTGAGATGAGGGATATTGTGGGATGTTTGAATGTGCTACTGTTTTTCACTGTGAATCTAAGAAACTTAACCTTCATCCCTGGCTGGTGCCTACACTGGGCTTCATAAAAAGCCTCAGTCATCTTCCTTAGCAAAAATGTGTCATTTGCTGCCAGGTTATTTTATTATATTTTATATTATTTATATTTTATTATACCTTCTGTAATGTACTGAAGGTGATACTGCTTTAATCTGTAAAAAAGCCACTTTGGAAAGCGCATGTCAATGGCTGAACTCATGGAACTTCTGATGCTCTGAAATCTCTTTTATAACCTATTTCAAACACAATTTAGTGGCACATTTCTGTTTCTGAGGGCCTGGTGCTGTGAGTCCATTGCCAGCCTGTTCATTCTGCATCCACACGAGTGCTCTCAGGGGATGTTCACGTAATCAGTGCAGCCATTTCGTGCAGGGTGGGTCTTAGGGGATCTTGTGAGTTTTGTTACATGCAAAATTAAATACTCAGCCTCTGGCTTTGGCTTTCCATTCAGTAATGCTCTGCCTATACTAAACATGCCACTGCTTTGAGTTTAGTTGGGCACCAGTAATACCTCTGGTAATGTTAAAGTAGGACAATTAGTCTAAATTTTAGTGTTTACTCCTGCTGTAAAAAAGAAGACATTGCCTCATCTCTCTGATAGTCTGTATTTGCTACCTCTCAACTGTTTGCAAAAGTGTATGTCAAGTGTTTTTCAAAACTTCATCAGAGGAAACATTTTCCTTTCTATTTCCTCTTAGAGATCTGTTTAGTGTCTTACAGCAGCTGGCCTCACAGATTACTAGGTAGTTAATCAAAGCTGAGGCTCATGTTTCAAATCCAGCTGGTTTTGGCAGCAAATGCTAGCAGGTCACTAAATGCACTTAACCTGGCTTTCATATGCCTGAAAGCAGTCCTCTTTGGTTGTGGGGGAAACAGTTTTCAAGTTTGCTTTTACCTTGTGTTGATCATTGCTCTTGCTTAGACATTTGAGCTCTCGGAGATGTGCAGTGCTCTCACAAACTGCCCAGCTGTTTGCAGCGTGCAAGGTGGAGAAAGAGGGATAAACCTTCACGTGGTGTAAAACTGCTGTTGATTTGTTCAGTTTGCAAAGCTGAACAGTCATCTGTCCACTCTTACCAAAACATGTGGCTTTTACTGCTGCTAGGTTTTTGTAGGGGATTCCTGGAAATGGGAACAGTGGAGTAGGAGGCTGGTTTTCCCATGTGGTTCAGGACTTTTCACACTAAAGCGTGGTATCTTTTAATTAGAGATGTGTCATTGAGTGAAGCAAAGTCTATTAAATGTAATAGACCTTTCAAACTGGGCTTCATCATCCAATAATTTCCAGCTTTTGGGAGCGGTGAGGTCACCTTGGTCACCTTTTCCCGAGGTCAACACTTCTGTTGCTGTGCAGAAATATTCTCCATCATCTGCTGGGGACAAAAACCCAACATTGTGACAATTTGCCTTGTTTCCCATGTTTTTGTAGCTTTGCCTTGCTGTATTACAGAAATTTCTTACTGATCTTGTTCCTGTACAGCTAAAAGCATAGCCTGAAAGCTGGACATAACAGAACAAATCCTGTCTGGCTTGTCTGCATCTGTGATAGAAAATGTCACGTTCAGCTGGTAACACTTCAAATTATTGGAGTGAGAAGCTGTAAAATAGATCCTTGACAATGCATGTGTGTGAACTTAATGGCTGTGAGTAGATTAACCTTGATCCAAAAGAGGGGACAACTTTGTCTTGATTTATAACAAGCAGTTATGTTACCAGAGAGATAATTTGCTTTGAACATTCTCCTTTCTAGAGGTACTGTATCATATTAGCTGCTGTACTTCTCATAGAAAAATTATCAGGATTTCTCTGTGTAAACACCAACTTACCTCCAAAACAGATAGTTGGCTCTAGTTAGGTCTCAGTATTTCTCTCACATGGGAATATCTGATTCAGGTGTTGGATCACTGCTCACTGTTTATTTTCCTCAATAAAAGGGGGATGTATAGATTCAGAAAGCAGTTGTATATACTCAGGGCAATTATGTTGTGTTAGCACTGTTCTGACCTGGCTCTGAAGAAATCTTACTCGGAAATTTTAACTCCTCAATTACCCAAAATACTGCAGCTACACAAGCAGTATAAAGTTAGAGGGATTATATTTGTTAGTCATAAATATTCATGAAAGAGAGCACTGAAACCAGACATGAGCACTAGAGAGCAGATCTGTCAACACTGAGCTTTGCAAGTGTCAGAAGGCACCTGACTGTGCTAGAGCTGCATGGCAGCTGAAATGCTCAGTGACCTCTAATTTAAAGTGGATTTACAATTTCAGAGGCTAAAATAATTTCATTGGACTAAATGGGCTATGCTTTGAAAGAAAATGTTACTGCCTGCCTTGCCATATCTCTACAATTGGAAACTGCTAATGGTTTTCGTGTCCTCATGCCCTTTTCTTTAACTCTGCAAGTTGAGAGGAATAGCAATAATGGGAGAATATCCTGGGCTCCTGGGATAAGAGATGAGAAGCTGTTATTAATCTCTCTTAATAGCTGTGTTTTCAAAGCTCTCATTTGTTGAAGGGCAAATTGCTTTAAAATGGTAGGAAACAATTAGAGATACAATCTTTATTAAAATAAATAACTGGTGATAGATTATTTTAGTGTTCTCTTCTTACATCCTAAACTTATAATACAGGTTTTATAGCCTTGCTCAAAGTGAAGGGACAAAAGAGCATGTTTGGAGTTTAGCTTTGTGTATTGTTCCATGAAAATTAAATTTCTGAGAAATAATTATTATATTAAAATTACACTATTATTAAATAATTATTATATCAATTATTATGTTATTAAAATAAAAATTATTTCTGAAAATAAATTTCCTGAAAATAAAATCAAAGATCAAGACTGTAATGGGTATATTTTACATCATGGATATACTTAATATTTTATATTTGAGTTATTGACTGCACTTCAGACAAGCTCTCATTGCAGTTTCCATCCCTTCCCCATAGCAGATTCCTTGGCAAAGAGGAGTTTAAAGTTGCTGATTAGGTTTGAAACTTGGCTTTCCACCACCAAATAGATACAGTAGGGCTGAAGTTTTGTGCCTGCTCACTTCTACAGGATGTGGGGAGGAGCAGGAATGGAGTAGCTGGGAAACTGGATTGTGATTTTGCCCCCAAATTTTAAGGATTGGCCTGTCAGAGGCTTGTATTTGTGAGTCTGTTGATGGAAGGTCCTTAAGGAGAAGTGCATCCCTCAGTTTCCTGCATGCCCACAGAAGAGTCCCAGTAACACCCGTTTGTAACTCCTCAGTTCTCTTAGCCAGAGTTTCTCAGAGGCTGCCTGGCAGGAAGGCAAAGGATTTCTGGAGCACCAGCTTCATCTCGGCACTGGAGACAGCTGAGTTATGTCTTAACTGGCTCTGCAATAAGGTCCTTGTACCTCAGTGCTCCTGATCCATTCTCCAGCACAGCTTCCTGAGGATGGCTGGCTGGGAGCTGTATTTTAACAGCTGAATGCTCATCATCTTACTGGTTAGTGGTTGTAAATCCATATATCCCCAAGTTTTTTGCTCTTCCCTATCTGCTCTGCAGATATCTGCCAAAGAAGTAGCCTTGGATGGAGATTTGTGCTGCAGAGATGCAGAGCAGAAAACTGAATTAACTTCAGCACTTCTCCCTCTGCAGCCTTGTGGCTGGAGACCTGCCTGGGAGGGGTCAAATTCAGCACAGGGACAGCAAGTGACAGCTTGGGGTGATGCTTAATGGTTTTTGTCTTTTTTTTTTCTTTTATATGTTCTCTGTATTTTTGTATATATTCTCTCATGTCTTTGTAGCCTATTACTGCCTTTGTAGCTAGTTTTCCCAGTACTTTTCCATGCCCTATAGACAGAAAGACAAAACACATTCCAAAGCCCCTATCCTATCCTGGTTCTCTTGGAAACCAAGAAACAGCTCTTCAAGACACGTTCTCAACAAAGTTTAGGCCTATCTGAGGGGGCAGGATTTAGAAGGGGCTTGGACTGTGGGGGTGGAAATTACATCACCACTTGTGCTCCTAATTGGTGATTTTTGTTAAATAAGCTAATTTGCTAAAACTATAAAACTGCAACCCCCAGGAGGGTGGGCTTTTGTGGATCTTTTTCATATCCACCCCTGAAGGATTCCAAAAGAGATCAACCTTTATATTACCTCCTATAGTAATATTATCTTGGAGTGTGTGTTGTTTCATTTATAGGTTCTTAAGTCATCAAGGGTATTGTGGTTGTTGGGCACAAGCACTCAGGGCAGGCCTGAGTTTTCTGAGCCTTCTTGTTTTCTTTGGAAAACAGATTTATCTGTGATATAAAAGAGAACATTGGAGCTTAGCCAGCTCTTTAGGCACAAAGGGCACAAGTCTTCATTATTCTGGAGTTGTTTAAGAAGATTTGGGGTTTGCTGGTAATGCAGGTGAGTTGCAGAACTTCAGTTTTCAATAGCGCTTGTCCTGCCAGTGACTCTCTCCTTCATCACAATAGCAGGAAAGAAATTCTGTCTGTGGCAATGCCTAAGCTACAAGCTAAAGGGGAAATAAAACTGCAGGAAGGCTGCATGTTATTTATATGAACAGCTTTGATAGTACTTTGGAATCTGCTTTTCTTCTGATGTGGAAAATTGGAAAGGGTGTGCAGATGGGCCCTTTTTGCAGCTGGGTGTGAGCACAGCAGGCTCAGATAGCATTTCTGGCATCTGTGCAGCCTGCAGGATAACTCCAGTGTCCCAGGGCAGGGCACAGCTGCAGCTCTGACTGGCTGCCAAGGAATCCCTGCATCCTGGCCTAGGAATCACACGGGCACTTGTGAGGTGGCATCAGCACAGGCTCTGTGAGCCTCTCCTAAGCCACTTCCACTTGGCTGAGCAGAGCAAGGAAAGATCTCGTGCTCCAAAGCACCAGTTTTGTGATAAAATTCATGAAAATAAGTTGAAGTTTGCTCTCTTGCCTTCTGTGCATTTGTCTGGTTGCAAGAAAATGTATTTTCATCATTCATTTGTTCTGCTGCTTCATAATAAAGACGTTCTTTGAAGCCCACTGATCTGGATTGCTTGTGCCTTAGGCGTGGGAACCCCTGAAAATTATTACCTGGCTTTGAAACCGAAGGGGAAATAAATTTATGAAAACTGGTTCATGTGGCCTAAGGGGCAGGTGTGATCCACCAGTGTTCTCATTTTTCTGCTAGACTCTGAATTTAACTAGGATGTGGCAGAAAGAGGCCGTAATTCAATCTGCAAACAACTTTCTCAATGACACCTTTTCCACACTTGGTTTCTCTGGCTGTTATATTCACTGTTATATTCAGTTTCTGCTGATGGAATTTCAAGGTCTGGCTGTTTGAGGAAGCAGCAGAAGTGTTGGGAGAAGGGGAAGGCAGCAGAGCAACCACCTTGGTATAGTAATTGTGGATGCATGAGTGCCACTGTAGTAGCAGAACACCTGCCCCAACTACGGTTTCTCCTGTCTTTCCCAGGGATTGGCTTCTGTTCTGGCATTTTTAACTGGATGACATTTCCAACTGCTGCCAAGTGTTTGCTCTCCAAAACTTCTGGGAAGTCAATGTTAGGGTCAGCTTCCTGGTAAAATAAACAATTCTGTGGCTGTAGAAATGTGGGGTGGTAGTCAGTGAAGAGATATGTATAGCAGTGAAAACCACAATAGTTTAGTACTCTTAAGTTTCAGAAATAACTTTGCCCTGATCAGATAAAAATTCAATTAGTCAGCCCCAAGTTGAAAAGAAACAAAATAAAATCCATGCTGGCTGCATGGTCCAAATTGGACTTCTCAGATAATTATTCTGAAAATTGTAGAAAATTGTGTAAGAGCTGAAGGCTTCTGACTAGAACATAATTATGTGAAGATGCATTATTTAGTAGATACTCTAAGAGTTTATTTGCCACCTTTCTTCTCTCCAAAGAATTGAAATGCAGAAAGGACAAGATAGTCTCCAATATTTACTCCTCTTTAATCCATACAGATGTTGTATATTGGTGGTAAACAATTTGTTTTCATACAGAAAGCACCCACAATGAATGGTCCTGTGTCTTTGTTTTTCCCAGGGAGGCAGAATCTCAGCACTTCCCATTTATCCAGCCCACTCTCCTGTAATGAGCTGATTGCTGTTATTACTTGTGATTGTCACCTGAGGTGAGAACAGACACCTGAATTTTCACATAATCTGATATTCAGAAGCAGAGAGCCTTGAAGCTGTGTCTGTGCCAGACTAATTGAGTAATTTGTCTTTTGAGATTTGTATATACTGTGGATGCAAGCACTCCAAGGAGGAGGTGTTTAATGAGGGACATTAGGAGGAATTGGAATGTGGGTTCTCTTCTTCTTAGGGGAAGGGAAAGAAAATATCTACTTTTCAAATATACCCTTAAACAACTGAAATGTTGAGCTTTCCTACTTGCTTTTAGGACTCTTTCATGGGTGTTGCAGGGGGCATATGAGTAGCTTTCCCAGGAAAAAAAACCACCTAGAAATGCACCTGCTGAAAATCTCCAAGTTTCTGGGATGTCACTGTGCCTCACAGATCACTGTCAGTCAGATCCTGTGCACTGATGAGCCTCTTCTGCAGAGCACACAACACTCCTTGGATCCTGGCTTGGACTAAAAAGACATTTTGGGTCTTGCCCGTGGGAATTTTAGACATGAGGATTTTCTAAGCAACACAGTCTGCCATGCTGCACATTTGGTCTTAAAAGCAATTTCCTTTTTCCTTAGTTAGGATGAGAGCAAAGAAAATATTCTTAGCCCTGAGGAAGCTCTTCATCCTAGGAATGCCTTTCCTGTACGAAGAAAATTCAGTGGCACAATGTAACCCTTGGTGATTTTCCAATCATTAGCAATATTTTGATTTATTTGTGTTTAATTTAATTTGTTGGGTTTTTTTTTCATTGAGTAGCTGCTACAAAAAGCCCCTCAGGGCAGGAGCTGTTCAGGTGGAGGCAGAAAGGCTGGTGGTTTCTGGGGGGCACCCCCATAATTGGGCAGGAATGGTGTGCACGTTGCAGGAATTTTTAAAAAGATAGTTTAAATGAGATGTGGCAAACTTCAGTGCAGACCACATGTGTTACACAGTGTTGATTACCCAGTCTAGTATTTTTTCTCCCGTAAATTATCTAGTTTTGCATTATTGCTCAAGTGTGCTGCATGATCCTCTAATTACATAGTGAGATGCCAATCAGAAAAAATACTACAACAGGCCATTACAAGTCAATTTGATGTGCCTTTTTCCACTGTAAACATTGATTGTTGGCATTGTTTTTACCATTACCACCTCCACTGAGTGACAGCAGTGCAACTCACCAGTTTGATATTTCTTTTGTGTACATATAAAATATATACTTCCAGTATAGGTTATAGACTACTCAAAAGACAGTCAAAATGCAGATTTCCAGTGCTTTTCCACTGGCTTCTCAGGGGTAAAAGCTCACTTCCTCCTCCTGTTTTAATCACCCTCCTTAATGCCAGATGGACTCAGGATACTTGGATGGCAGCACTGTAATGATACTGAATTTATTAGGTCACTGTGAGGTTTCCTGGCACTCAATATCATGCTACATTAAGAAAATTCCTGTGACCTTAATAAGAAATCACTAAATTGTTTATTTGCTCTGGCTTTCCTTTCATTCCTCTGATTAGAGAATGTTGTTGCCTAGAAGCAAGTTCTTAGTATTCCTTCTCAGTCTTCTGCGTTCTCATTTTAAAAAAAAACAATAAACCCAAAACCCCAACAACAGCAAAAGATAAGCTTGTTTTTCTTGTTTTCTTGTTTCCTTTCTTTCAAAAGAAAAACCTCCCAAGACACCAAAACTCAAACAAAACCAAAAAACCACCACCACCAACATAAATCAACGGATGGTGTAATTCTGATTTATATAAGAGAAAGGAAAAGAACCAATTACTGATTTGTCTGTGCTGCTCTGCATCCATCACTGGGGAGCAAACCCAGTTATAAAGTATGTGGTGCTTGATAATTGCCCTTCCTGTCACAGGACCAGCTCTGACCCCTGCAGGCTTAGCACAGCTTGGGTGACGTGTAACAGCTGGGTCATCTGCCCTAGCCTTTTCCTTTTGGAATAAGGTGTCTTGGTTTGGTATCTACAGATGAAATAGAACACACTTTTTTTTTGTTGTATCACCCAGGACTTAAGGTATGGCCAGCAGATCACTTGCTCTGAACCTACCACTAGTAGGTTTTTTTGGCAGGTGTTGACATACATTGCTCTTTTCAGTCATATGGTTTTCCTGACTGCTCACTGGATGTGCAGGAGGATGTGACTCCCAGTGGATGTGGAGGAGTTCTGAAAGCTGGCTAAAACTCAGGTGGAACCATTCCATTTAATCCTTTATTCAAGTGCAAAGACAAATTATTTATATGATTAATAATTTAAGAAAATATATTCATTATCCTTCTTCAAAAAGCTTCTATGAAAACACATATTTCAATGATGAATTTAATTCTCAAAAAACAGCTTGGAGGACTATAGCATACTTCAGCCCAAAGACAGCCCTGTGTTAATCAAGTTCATAAATTACATTTTCCATTGTTGAACACATCCCCTTGCCAAAATGAAGTTTTCTTCCATTCTGCTCTCACCTCTTACACATAAATCAAGATTACATGTCAGTTCTTAAAAATATTCAGGTACCTCAGTTACTCTTCTGATCAAAACTCACAAGCAGGATGGACAGCTGTAGGCTGACCATGGTTTTATTTTTACTCAGCCCTGCTATCTCTGTATACTTGGATGATTAAAATAGATGTTGGTCCTTGAGGGGATTTTGTGCTGATTTGTGTGTGTGTGACTGATTCTCAGGCCCAAGGGACTCTCTGCTCCTACAGTATTATGAGGGGCCTTTATAAATTACTACCTCGTTTTGATGGATTGCCACAGAAAGGCTTGGCTGTGAAAGTGAATCAATTTTGTTCTGCTGCTAGTGGGAATTAAGTCACTATTTATGAAAAAGAATCTTATTCTCAAATTTGTGGAGTCAATAAGAAGGATTTTGGTTTGTTTGTTTGTTTGTTTTTACTTCTGATAATGGATTCTCACAGCCTCTACCATAACAGCCCAGATCTTGGAGTCCTGTGCATCCCGATCAATGCTTTTCCTTGGGTGTCACATCCCTGCTTTCTTCTGTGGCAGCTTGACTGCTGCCAGGTTAGACCTGAGTCCCCACACTCAAAATCTGCAAAGTTGCTGCCTTTTTAAATTTTATTTTTTAATGTATACTGAGATAAATTTAATTGCAGAGCAATGAAGAATGCTAATCACTGAACACCTCCCCGAACAAAGAGACCCCAGAAATCCAAAGCCCAGCAATGTTGTTTTAGTAATTTCCCACCTTTTCAACTCCTTATAAAGGAGTTGAATTTCTCTTTTTGTCTTGAACCTAATGCCATGAACAGTCAACACTCAGCAGAGCAGATACAGAGTGAAGTAAAACCAAGCAACAAAGTTCAGGCAATAAATGTTTTTCATTTCCCCAGTAATTTTATGCATTTGATTTCTGTTTTATAAACATTCTTTCATGCTGATATTAAACATACTTCCACTTTTGATAGTTGCACCAAAGCACCTCTGTTAATATTTTCTATGAATTAAAATCTCTAAGCCTCTGCATTTTCAAAATAGTCTAACATTTTGCATGGCTAAGATACAGATCAGTTTGCAATATATATATATTTTATCTATTCATATACAATGGCATTTCTAAAGAGAGAAATATTTATTCAAGGCTTTTTGTATACTTCAGAAGACTTTTTGAGCCTTGTGTTGATGTCAGGGAGCTTGTTATCATTTTCATCATTACAACAATGATAACCACTTTGTCTAATAACAACAGCTGGCCAGAGTGTTTTATAGGTGTTCAATTTTTTATTTAAAGTACAGAAAATGAATTTCATCAACTTTTCATTGTTTTTTGTCATCTTTCAGACAGTATTTCAGCTCATTTCATTCACATTTGTCAATCCTTAATTCTGAAGAAAGGAAATCAGTGAAATTCACTGCCACGGATGTAATGAGCTGACTCTCAGAGAACCAGCACATCAGAGCTGCTCCTGGGCAGCTACACAAAATTTGTGAGCATCATCATTCATCAACAAAAGTCAAAACAATCCTGATTTTTAAAGACTTTGTCTCTATGCTCCCCAATTTCACTAATTTCACTCACAAACATGTTGCACGGCTTTGGCTGCTGATTGCTCTCTCAGCTTTGGAGAAAGCTGCAGGGAAAGCTGCTGACTGTGTAATTAGTCCACTCTGTGATGATGTTTAGCAGCTTTTGGAAGAAAATATCATTGTTTGGGCTGAATGCATGTTTACTTAAGCAAACTGACAGCTGGAGTACCAGAGTGAAGCCAGTGCAATTCCTCCAGAATCCATAGTGGCCTCAAACAGGCAGGAGGTTTGTTCCAGTCTCCTTCAAACCAAAACCTTTTTTGATACATTACTCTGGATTCAGGCCCTTTGAAATCACCCTGTTTGACAAGCCACTTCAGAGCTGCAGTATCAGCACCTTAAAATCTCAATAGTCACCTTTGCTCCTGTTCTTTGTTCTGTGTGTGTCCATTGTAGTCTTTAACTTTCTTTTACAAGGCTCTGCACCAAGTAAATGTCACTCAGTCCTTGGAAGCTGCCCTTGCCACGCTCTGCTCGTGAGGAATTCTGTGTTGTCCTCCATCGGCACCACAGTGGAAGACACCTATGAAAGCTCAGGACAAGAACATCAAAACTCTCTGGGAAAATAACCCAGAAGTAAAGATGTCTTATAGATCCTGATAGTTCTAATCATCCTGGTCTTTCTCCATGGTCCTGTTTTGGGAGTTTACTTCTGAAAAACTGCTTTTTTAAAAAAAGTTCATGTTCTAGAAGTGAAACTTTCCTTTGGGGGGATTCCCAGAAGACGTCTTGGGTTAGGTATGGAACACTTTTCCCTCATTTTATGCAAGAATTCAGGTGACTTGTGCTGACTTTCTGTAATCCCTTGTGATAGGGCCACTGCCCACAGGCATCAGATTTCTGCACTGTCCATTCACCACAGACCTGAACTTTCCTTGAGGCAATGACCTCGATATTACTGATGAGTATTAGGAGAGAGGAAGAAAGGAGGAGTGGAATGGTGGAAGATTAAAAAGAAAAAAGAAAAAAAAGAAAAAAGATTTTTCTGACAAGAAATTACAGGGGGAAAAAGTTTAATTGGGATGGTCTTTCTTGGGAGCAGTTAACAAGCAGCTTCAACACAACAGCTTCGAGTTCATAGTCAATAAATTCAAGAGATTACTGTTTGGAAGAAGTAATTTCAGCTGTTTGGGCACCTTACTGTGTGTTCCATTAGTGGCAGTATAGTGATATTTGCAGTATTAGTGGCTCCTTAGCTGGGAAGGCTGGTCACACAGGCAGCAGCCATCAGGAGCAACAGCATAAAGGAGTGCTTGGAGAGTGGGAGGGAGATACCAGAGATTTGATGACCTGAAAGTGAAATATTTGAAATACAAACACATGAAGAACATCAGGTTTTCCCCTTGGATTATGTTTGAATAATGGGGCCTTTGAATATTTGTAGTACCTGCAGAAGAACTGTAAAGTAAATAACACTAAATATGAAAAAATAAGGGGATTTGTTTTCTTTAGTCTCAAGAAGGGATACGATTGGAAATGCAGTATTTTATTTAAATGATGTCTCTCAGAATTTTAAGTAAGGAAATACACTGAAATGTGTTTAAGTCAGGGGGAACAAATCCCTTGTTAGTGTCTAGGTAGATGTATTTGTAATTCACTTCAAGGCAGTTGTTTTGCTGTGTTATGCTGGACTCCCAAAAGCACTGGGCTGCCTCACCTGCCTGTCCTTGTGTCTGGGTAGGATTTTAGTAAACCTCCCTCTTGCATCTCCAGTGAGGGAATGATGCTTACCCCCAAGCAATTGGACCCAAGGCTGCCTCACTGGGAGGGGAGGGCCCAGATGGTCAGGAAAGGAGGCATTTTACAGGTGTCTGTCCTTTCTCTGGCTCAAAGCAATATCAACCAGCACAGCCTAAGCAAAGAGCAGATTTTGAATAGGGTGCTGATTGCCCAGGGACTGCTGTGCTGCAAAGCCAGTCTGGAACTGGCTGTGAGGTTGGTTTAATTATATAAAGTCTGTTGCTCTGATACACTAGAGTTGCTAAAAGACAAAATTCCCAGAAGACAAGTTGGTCTTTAAAATCGAATGCCTGAAAGCAGCAATTTAATTAAACCTTAGCTCTCCTGGGAAGGTTTTTTTAATGTAGGCAGAAGGACTAAATTTACTTTGTTCTGATCATTTTCCCCTAAACATTGGCTTGCTTGCACTCATGGAGGCTGAATACCCTCTACATCCCACACGGATTTCCTTCACTTGTCCTGCTCATGTCCCAGCTATGTCCTGGGACTCCCATCCTGCCTGTTCTCCTAATCTCACATGCCTAAGGTGGGTGAAAAGGTTTTGCCCTAACCTCACACATCTGTTTCCCAGCCCTCTTCTCTGTACAGCAAAAAGTGGCTGCAAACTGACAGCAAGGTGTGTATAAGGGAGACCTGCTGGAGATTTACTTGCCTTATTTAGTGTTCACCAAAAGCAAAGGAAATTTTTTCCTCAGAAATAAATGTATGGCATAGATCCCTTTTGTTTCTAAGGAGGATTATGCTTCACCTAGGGAGCCATAAAGCTGGAATAGATTATTTTAAAACTAAAGCATTTTCATTCTGTCCGCTCCTAGGTGCCACTCAAATACAAAAGGCAGAAAGTGTGACATGCAGGTTGTCCAAAAATGGCACCTTTAAAACCTCTCAATCTGTTTAATACCCAAAGGCTATTCTGCCATTTGTGTAACACTCAGAGGTTCTTCAAGACTGAACATTTTTTTGAATTCCAACCTCTTCCCCAGCAGACCCAAGAAAGCTTTTAACCACTGGTTTTGAGGCTGGTGGCAAAATTGGTAACTACAATTTTCTGGCAATCTGCACATTCCTTAGCTGTGCTTTCCAGTGCATCAATAGCTTTCACCCATTTTTCTGTGCCAGTTCAGGGTCTTGACAGGTTCTGTCTTTTGCAAGGAAGTAAATTTGATTGTACCATGGCTTAATACAAAATAATGAGCTTTACTAGTCTCACCCAGCCTTGCCACGGATTTTTGTGTCTCAAATTTCCATAGACTGGATTGAGAGGGTTTTCTGCCTGAATGCGCTTGAATGGGCATCCACCCCAACATTTGCTTCCTGTGTCTTTTTATGTCAACCCTGTTTTGTTATAATTTTGCCAAAATGCAGAGGGAGAAACTTTAGATCCAACAGATTTAATCAATAAGGATTTCAGTGCAGAAATGCTTGTAGCTAGAATTTAATATAAAAATGTATTAGGAAGAAATGCTGGACTGTCATCATGATCATGGCTCAGATCATGATTACTAAAAAGAAGGGCATGGAAGGGATTTTTTTGAGGCTGGAATATGTGGGTTTCTGAAATTCCTTATTCTGGGGAAGAAAGATTAATTGTGATAATAATAGAGCTACAGTACTACAGCTAATGATAACATATGAAAATACCTAAGGAAATTATAGTAATGATATTTGAAGGCAGCTTAGAGGCTCTTTTCTGCCTTCCTCGGGGTGGTATGTCTATACTCTACAATCCTGGAAAGACCAGAAAATATCTTCCAGTTGGACTGCTGGCTGCTGAAGTATATTTGAAATTGCAAACTGTGCTTGAGTGAAGTACATATTTTTTTCCATAAGCAGAACTGAAAGCTCTTTGCCAGAGTAGAAAATGCCAGAGCTGCTGAAAATCCTAATTCCAGTTCCTGTTTCTCTCTCAGGGTAAGGTTTGGGGTCTCACATCCTCCAGGGATCAGGGCACTGGGGTCGGGCACCGAAGCTCTCATTATTGAGGAGGAGAGGTGTTTTCTAATGCATCCCTACAGTTAGCATTTCTTATGGACTACTGCTAACCCTGTAGCTCCTCCAATTTCCATGAACAGCAGAGACACCAAATTCCTGGATTCAGCATCTCCCAGTAAAAACTCTCTATTAAAGGGATTCTGACCAGAAAAAATGTATCACAACTCGTGCCTGTGCATGGTCTCCTGTTTTCTAAAAGCCTCCATAAAATTTGCTGTGTTGTTTTCCACGGGAGTCATTCCCTACCTATATCAGATCAGTTTTCCATTGATGCCAAACTGATTTTTGCCTTTTTTCTTTTAGGTATTCTCCGTATTCTTTACACATGTATTTGTAGCCTATTAGTGTATTCATAGTCCCTGTGCTTTTCCTTACCTTTTTTCCCTAGGCAGAAAGACAAAATATATTCCAGAGCTCCAAGCCTTGGGGGTTACAAGGCCCTGTCCTATCTTGGTTCTCCCTAGGAACCAAGCTCAAAACCAGCTCTTTGAGACACATTTTTATCGAGAACATTTAGCCCCTAAAAAGGGCAGGTGGGATTCAGAGAAGGGTTGAACTGGGGGAAACTGCCTCAGCAGTTATGTCTCTAATTGGTGATTTTTGTCAATTGTGCTAATTTGCTAAACTTAGAAAACTGTATTTTTTGGACATTTTCCAAATCTGCTCCTGGAGGCCTCAAAAAACCCCAGCCTTTATATTACCTCCTATACAACATTATATTGAAAGTGTGTGTTGTTTCATTTATAGGTTCTTTAAGGCCTCACCAAGGGTAGAAGAAGCTGGGACACCCTCAGTTGTGAAACACTGGACCTGTTCCTTGCCATCTGATTTCCAAAGGCTTTCCAGCCCCAGTGGGCTAGTGGGATTGCTCACTGGTGTCTCCCTATACAGCAGCATGTGTCCTACTGCTGGAAGGGCCAGTGTGGCCCTTAGTGAGTGTGGTATGAAGGGACAAGGAGCAGCTTTAAATTAACTGATGGCAAAAGAACACATAGAATGTTATTTGAAGTTTCTAAGGTGTTGCACAAACGTGAATCATTCTTTGCACTTACTGAAAAGGCAAAAAACAACTGCTCTTACCAAGCCAACGCAGGGTAAGAGCCACGATACAGTTATTACTGTTTTTATATCTCTTCCAAACCATAAGATCATGGAATGCTTTTCGTGGGAAGGGACCTTAAAGATCACCCAGTTCCAAACCCTCTGCCACGGGCAGGCGTGCTTCTCACTAGACACAATTGCTCAAAGCCCCATCCCGCCTGGCCTTCAACACTTCCAGGGATGGGAGAGCCACAACCCCTCTGGGCAACCTCTGCCAGTGCCTCACTGCACTTACAGTCCAGCATTTCTTCCAAATATCTAATAAAAAACAGCTTGAGGCTATTCCCCCTCTTCCCTGCCTGCCCTTGGGAAGAGCCCCTCTGCAGCCTATTTACAGCCCCCAGCAGGCACAGGAAGGGTTCTAAAAGTTCTGAAGGGTCAACAGCAGACAGCAGCCGTTGGTCAGTGGCATGAGCCCAACATTCTGGGCTCTGGGAGTTGGAGGGACGGGCCAATCAGCAGGCTCTGGTCCAGGTAACATCACAATGGCTGAGGAACCCCTGCTGAGGCAGTTGGAGGGGCAGAGCAGCAGCAGGACAGTGCAGAGCAGGCTCCTGCTTCTCTCCTGTCCCCCTTTGGCTATTGGCATTATTCTGTGGAAGTCACCCGAGGGCCTCTCCTTGAGTCAGAAGAGGAACACCCAAAGAAATGGGTAGGATTGGTCGTTTGATGGATCTTCCTACCTGTGAACTCCCCAGGCTTGGGGAGATTGCAGACCTAGTGACCTCCGTCCGCCTCTCACGCACCCGTAAGCAGAAGCTGGCGCTGGCCTTGAAGAAGGAAGGCTATATTCCAAAGCTGCTGCAGCTTTTCCAGGTCTGTGAGAGCGCAAAGAACACCAAAGGCTTGCACCTCCTGTTTGACATTGTGAGAGGCATTTTGTACCTGGACAAAGCCATTCTGTTCGAGGTGATGTTTTCCGATGAGTGTATCCTGGGTGTCGTCGGATGCCTCGAGTATGATCCTTGCTTGTCTCAGCCAGGACGGCACAGGGAGTGCCTGGCCAAAACAGCAAAGCTTCATGAGGTTATTCCTGTCAGAGACCCTGAACTCAGGAAAAAGATCTGCCAAGCATCCAGGGCACAGTACGTTCAGGCCATCATCACGCCTAACCCATCAGATTTTGAAGAAGGTTTTCTTTCCACCCTCGATTCCTTCATCAGCTCCAGAAAACAGGAGATTTTACATGGGTTGCAGGTAAGAGTTTTTTAATGTGGCTTAGATGGGATCTGTAGAGATCCCTCTGGCTGCAGTTTGGAATTGGTTTGCACTGTTTAAGTTAATCACTCTTACTTTCATTTGCACCAAGTTTTGAATTGAATGCTTTCCCTTCTTCCTGATCCCTTGGATTTTGTATTTTCAAAATGATAAATTTCACGTGTGTATCTAATACTTTTTATGGGCTGTAAGAAGATAAAGTCCTTCTCTTTGATTGCTGAACAAACCTTTAGAGCTGGTTTTGTATAAGTATTAAAGGAACATGCAACTTCCAGTATTTTGTTCCAGGGACATTTACTACACTGTTTTCCATGTAAAGCAGTGCAAATATGGCAGGAAATGCCAAAACACTTGAGAAATGATGATGTTCCCAGGTTTTTTTGGAGTCTGAAGCATGAAATGCTTTACAAGAAGTGTAGTGTTGTCCTATATGTCCTTAAATATCTCATATCAGTGGAGGATGTGAATCTGAAAAGCAAATAATAGTCACAGAAGTTTCACATCTTGGCAAAGCAGAGTCCCTGCGTGTGGGAGAGCAGGTTTTACTGCGAGTAAGATTCAGGAGAATGTGGCTGCAGCCAATTTGTAATCTGTTAAATCTAGTCCCTCTCACAGAGATGGGCTGAAAAGGTGCTTTGCAATGGGAAAAAAGGGAATTGATCCCCTTGGGATGTTCACAGTGTAGTATGAATGGTGCAGGTACAGTAGGGCCATAGTTTTCTCTTGTTTAGCACTTTTTACATCAGAGGTGTGCAGTTGCTTCCTTAGAAGTTTTTGTGCAAAGTGCTGCGAGGGAGTCTGAAACAGATTAGGACTGTCCTTTTCTGTCCTTTTGTGTCCTTTTCTGTCCTTTTGGTGTGTGTGTGCATGTGGCAAATCCCACAGGGAGTCTGTGGGGTTGAGCAGAACTGCAAAGCTTAGGGGTGGCATGGCAGAGAAGGAAAGGAAACACTGTAGAGATGAATTTAGGGATCAGCTTTACGGATCATCCCCTGTGCCCAGCTTCACCTGTGGCTCTGGTGTTCTGAAGCTGCTTCAGCTGCACAGAAGGAGAGCTGAAAACTGGAAATGTACTCGAGCATTTGCCTTCTTTGTGATAAAAGTAATGGCAGTGTTTAAAGTTTGCCTTTGTGCAGTGTGGGATCCTAGAAAGACGTTTTCCCTTTCCAGAATCACCGTGTAATTTGTGTTCTTTTTGTGTGCCCCACAGAAAGATGAGGCATTTCTGCCTGAAGTTTTTGCACAATTAACAAATGAAGCTACAGGTGGCGAGCAGCGGTGTCAATTGGTAAGTCACCAGTCTTGGTGGCTCCTCAAAGGCTTTCAATGAGAGGGATGAAGTAGAAAGTGAAACTGTTCTGAGAGCTCTGCAGTCTCAGAAGTACTTTGGGAGAATCAGCCAGTACACCCCCCCCCC
>VXBR01008873.1:0-20616 GCA_013400215.1 Cisticola juncidis | reverse complement strand
CCGGTAAAAATTGTAACTGTTTCCTCCTTTCAGACAGCTTTCTGACTCTAATACATTATTTTTCTCCTATTTTTCTCCTGTTCACCAGATTAAGGTTTTCAAGGAATTCTGTGCCTTTTCTTTCATGTTACCTGAGAAAAGAGATGAATTTCTTCAAACTTTGGGAAAGTTGGGATTTCTTCCAACTCTTAAAATGTTAATGGTAAGTGAAAACTTAGAACTGGTTTTAATAAAACTAGAAAGACCCACAGCCATTTTCCTAATAGTAGGGAACGGATTTGCCTGGTTCCTTGATGTTTTTCTGTAACCATATTATTGTGTTTCTCATGAAAATTTTTGTAAGAAAATGTTCTCCACTTTTTAAACTGCCTCTTCTTTGCAGCTGCACATGATGATAAATACCAAAACTGATTTACTCTAACAAATAAATCTCTTTTTCTTTTGTTTGGTGAGGTAATGGATGATCTGCAAGTTAGATCTGCTGCTACAGATATATTGTCTTATCTAGTAGAATTTAGTCCAGCCACAGTCCAAGAATTTGTAATGCAAGAGGCTCGACAGAGTGAGAATGTAAGTAAAAGTGGTCTGGAGTTTTTTGTATATACCAGTTTTAGGGCAAACAGGAAAACAACCAGCAAAATAAAATCTCAATTTCTGTGTTTTAATTTTTATTTTAAAATAATTGCAGAAAGTGGAGAACTCATTCCATTCTTGCAAGTAATTATTTTGTGACTTCTTTCTTTCTTTCTTTTCTTTTTTTTTTTTTTTCAGGATACCCAACTCATCACTGAGGTCATTAAGCAGATTATCTGTACTCCCAACCCTGAATTTGGAGGAGATAATCAGTTAATGGAGATTTGTCGTGCTCTGATCGATTCAGAGAAAATGCTGGCCACAGCTAGTGTAAGAGAGCATGAATGGCAGAGGACAAGATACCATCTTGGCAAACTTAAAAGCCTAATTCTCTCTGTTGCTGTAACTGTGGGCAGGGGATAAAAAATTATGGTTTTTTTTAATTGAGTGGAGTGTGGTCTGATAGTGACTTTAAATAAGCAAAAGATAAGCTAATTGTGCTAATGGAGGGTATGTGCCTGGGGCATCGTGCCAGTATGAAACCACACAGTCCCACGTGTCAGTGCCATGGCACTGTGACCATAGCTCTCTCCATCTGGATGATAAATCCTGAAAGGTTTTAGTGCATTGTAACATACCAGAATACCTGTAAAATGGTTCACAGATTGTTCTGGGCAAAACTACGTGCATTTCAGAGTGGTTTAAAGACACTTTGTCAAGCACTTTGAGTCATTGAGGGGTTTTTTTCAGTATATATTTGCATCCATGCTGGGGATTCTATGAATGATAGCTAGGTTGCTTGGACTGGTTACTTGAATGCCAGTGTTTAATGAAGCTATTGTTGTTCTAGAATTTGGAAGTATTTGAATTTCTCGATATCTTCTACGACCGTTACATCCATTTTCTTACTGCGCCGCTCCTGGCTGATATCTCAGATGAATGGAATGACATAGGTAATGACAATTTAATTTTTTTTCCCTTTGAAGGGCCTTACAGTCCTTGTAAACAGCAATAGACCTGATGGGAATCATCTTTACAAAGCACACATGCAAGCTGCTGCTCCTCCAGGGACAGTGATTCTGTGGGCAGGAGTTTTCACAGCCCTTCCCTGAAGCTGTGAATGCTGACCTAGCTTGATGGTGTGCTTTGTAAAGATGCACTTCCTTCATGGATATTGAGAATAATGTCTAGTTTTACTAGTCTAATTTTAAAGAATATTTACTGCAAAGGCAAAAAAAAAGCTATAATTGTGTTTGTTGTTTCATTCTGATCAAGTGTCCTGCTTCCCAAAGCAATCCAGTAAAACAAAAATCCACTAAGTATATGCCAGGAACTGCAATAGTCAGTGTATGTTGGCAGTACATTATTTATTGTTTTTGTATAACTTAAAGCATTAATTTTTCTTGCAGATAATTATCAAACAGCAGAAATACTTGCCTCAGTTTTGGAGCTGCTGTCTTTCTGTGTGAAACGGCACCTGTATCACATGAAGATTTACATTATCAAGAAAGATCTGCTGAGAAGAGCATTGGTCTTGATGAAATCCAAACACAAATTTCTGGCCTTATGTGAGTATGGAACTGTTGTGATTTCCTTCTTCAAGACTTTGTATGTCCTGTGTGGAAAGTGTACCAATGTACACCTGAACTCAGAATTCTTGTTCATTTGCTGTGTTTTACTGGCTACAATTAAGAATTTTGGGGAAAAAAGAGGTAGCAGCTGTCTGTAAGCACAGACCAGTGCAGTTTCTGGTGGGAGGAGGATTGTTGTCTCTTTTGGAGTCTACAGGGATCCTTTCAAGTCTTCATGACAGGATCCTTTGTAATCAGATTTCTCGCCTCATTTCAGTGGAAATCGTGTCCTTTCTTAAAAATGTCCTACATCTGGTTCTTCTTGTGTAGAGTGAATGAAATTCTGTGAACCAGGATCTTTAAAGACTCAGGGCTGGTTCTGGGAGAGGAAGAAGGGAAAAAAGCACAGGAGGGAGTTAATAGTTTAACTGCATGCATGCTGGAATGCATTGCTGTTGCACTTGAGAAAGAAATCCATGATCTCTGATGATCATTCAAATACTCAGGAAAGTCCAAAAAGGACAGAATAGCCAACAAATGCTGTTTCTGTACTTTGGAGGTGCATCTTCTTCTTGGAATAACACCGGGTTTTTCAGTTCTTGCACAAGAAGGTGAGAGCCCTGGCATCTGGCTGCTGAATGTTTGAATGTCTCTCTTCACACAGCTGCTCTTCGCTTTTTGAGGAGGATAATTGGCCTGAAGGATGAACTTTATAACCAGTACATCACTCTGGGAAACCTGCTTGAACCAGTTGTGAATGCTGTGTTGGACAACAGGAATAGGTGCAACCTGCTCAAGTCTGCCTCGATGGAGCTGTTTGAATTCATCCGAAAGGTGAGCTCAGCCTCAGCACTGACATGTCCATGACACTGCAAGAGGCAAAAGGCAGATTTCCAAGATGGGGGAAAAAACATCTTGTTTTAATGGAAGGGTCACAAATGGAACTGGGATGTTCTCTGAGCCTGTTGTTCATTTCTAAGGGAAGTTTAATAATTCGTTCTAGATTTATATAAGTTTAATAATTCGTTCTAGATCTCAGCTCTTTCCCTCAGAATAAATCTGCTTCCCGTTTGTTCTTGACAAGAATATTTTGGCTCTGGACAAGGAATCTCCTACTCTCCAAATTAAAAGTTTTCTGACTTTCTGCATGTGAGCATTTGAGAGTGAAACCGTGTTGTGTTCTTATTCAGGAGAATATTCAGCTCCTCATTGCACATATATTTGAGAACTTCTCTGATGCGCTGGAATCTGTCAAACACATTCACACGTTCCAGGGACTGAAGACAAAATATGAGCAAGTAAAAGACGAGCAAAAAGAGAAACTGAACAGGTATGGCCCAGTTTCTGTCCATGACTGCCAGTGACTGCCCTACTGCAGGCCTGCTGGTTTTTGATTTCCCAGAGAGCAGCAGAAGCCCTGGGATTTGGGCTGGATTTCATTCCTGCTGGGTTCATTCCTGCATAACCTTTGGGTTAGAGTAAACTCCCACCTACCTTTCTTTGAGTAGAGCTGATGTGGTCAGTAGATTAAATGTTCTGTTCAGAAAACTCTCAGTTTATAAATAGCAGAATTTTGCTCTGTTGTTCTGAGTGAGGATTCAGCCTGCCTCATCATCACCTGGGTATTTGTGAAGCTTACGGTAAGGATGGAAGCAGGGATGGAGCTGGATTGTCTTCTCCAAGTCACTTAATTTATTCTAAAGCTTTGGAAGACATTTATGACCCGACTGAGTCTGAAACACCAGACAAAGCTTCAGCCACTTGTCCTATGTCTCTGGCAGTGTCCCCCCCATATTGCGTGGTCAGACATTTGTCAAAGAAGCAGCAGTCTCACAGGTGGATGAGGGCCAGCAGTTCAGTGAAAGGGAAGAGAAGGCAGCTCCAGTGTCACCACCAAGCTCCAATGGCTCCTGTCCAACGTGCACGACCCTGACCACGGTGATGGCAGCCCCCAAGGTAGGAGAGAACTGGGATAGAAGCTCCTGTCCTCAGGAGGGACAGCCTCGCAGCCTCGCGGGGCTTCGCTGGGTGTCACGCGGCATAGCCATGGCCTGGTGCAGGGTGTCTCAGTCAGGGAGAAATTCACCCAAACCCCTGGCTGGTTTCACCAAGAGGGAAACCCTGGCTAGTTTGGGGTCAGGTTTAAGCAGGGTAAGGTGGGACTGGAGTCTGTCTGTGCCCTGGTGGGCACAGGTTAATTCTGCCTCTTCTGCATGATGGAAGTGTTGCTACTCCTTGGCTTTCTTCCCTGCCCAGCTGGTGCCCTGTGTGTGTGATATACAGGTGGGATTGCCTTTTGTGGAATCTATTCCCCACCAGGGAATTAATAAGTGTTTTTAGGCAGAAAAAATGCAGGAAGTGATACCTCTTTTGGGCCTTTTACAGCTGAGCATTATTTGAATATTAGCTTCCGAGCAGCTACAGAGAACTGGCAAGAGTTTTATTGCTCACCCCTAAGACTTGGGGGCAAAACAGATGTACAGACTGTATATTTTCAATGTGGCAATTTAATTTTTTTTTTTTTATCTTTTTCCAACTGGCAGAGAGGTATATTTGAAATATTTGGTTTTCCTGATGATGAAGATGAGGACACACTGCCAAAGAAGAGAGCTCGTCTGGATTTCTAAAGGAAACTGAAATNTAATATAATATAATATAATAATAAGTAATACAATTAACATTATATTATATAGGAGTAACATAGTAACAGATGTTAGATCCATTTCTCCTGGAATAGTTTAACGTGAAGCCATTTCTATGTTTTGGGGATTTAGTTAGTAGTTAGTTTAGGGTAGTAGCTAGTTTTAATTGTAGCTCTTGTTTGGAAGAAAAAATTGCTTTCTATATAGATATATAAGATAGCTTGTTCCATCAAACTTNTTTTAAATAAGAATTTTTTTTATGGGTTTTCCAGTGCTGCAACTGTTTCGTGTTAAAATACGGAACCAGCTGCAATCCATCACATAGATCTGTCTTGTCATATGTTACTAAATNCTTTCTATATAGATATATAAGATAGCTTGTTCCATCAAACTTTATTTTGTATTGTATTGTATTGTATTTGTATTGTATTGTATTGTATTATTTTGTATTAAAGACCTCAACGTACTTATTTTACACCATTTTAAGTGTGTGGCAATATTAATGCCAAACCATAAAATTTAGGAATTAAAATTAGATTCTGTAATTTCTTAGGATGTGTTATTTGTAAGTACTATTTTAATTAAAAAGTTTGTATTTCTGGTGTTGTGCTTTCATAACCTGAGAGTTATTACATATCTTAAAGCAACCCTGGCGTTCTCTGTCTGTCTTTATTTCTGGTGGTCACAGATAACAAAGGCACAGAGTATCATTCTGTGTCATATCACCATGCTTCTGTCCCTGAGAGCTCCTTCTTGTTTGATTTCTGGTTTCTGTGGTTACCATCTAGTGAAATAAAACACAGCATCAACATCAATGACACAGAGATGTCAGAAAAGCTGTTTATAAAATTTATATAGTATTTATAAAATTTATGGTTTCTGTGCCCTGAAAGTATTCAAAACATTAGTTTCCTCACATGCCCAAGCCAAATTAGATGTGGGGTTTGGTTTCTTTTTTTGTTTGTTTGTTTATTTCCTAATTTACTGTTGTATCTTAATGTTTGTCACCCTCCTCCTCCTCCTGTACTATGAAAGAAGCCCACAGCTGCTTATACCACTGAAATAATTCATGGTCGCTGTCTCCAGCAGAGAGCCCAACTCCACAAAAACCACTGAAGCTGAATTGTTCGGATTTTTTTGAATGTGAATGACATACTTTGGGCATGGCTTCATGTAGATTAGGCTTTTATATAAGTTTGGGCCTGTGAGGTGACAAGGCAGGAGGAGATTGTCAGCTTCTGAGTGAGTTCAGTGAGAAGTCTGCAGAGCCACGGCAGCACTGCATGGAATGCAGGAGCTAAAGCCAGCCCAGCCACAGGCCTGGGCAGGTTATCTGTGCCTCTTAGCAGGAAATGTGTCCTTCCCCAAGCAGAGCTAGTAATATTGGAGAAAACACCTGAAAACTTGTTGGAGTTCCCAGTGCAGGAGAGGATCTCTGTATCTGTTCAGGGTCCCGAGCCCGCTGCTGTGAGCAGTGTCTGAGGGAATAATTCCTATTTGCTGCTCTGTAGAGGGGACACAGGTGAGCTCACCCTGATCAGTATCGGCTGTGTTAATTACCCATAGAGCCTCACCCGGACACTCACAGCTGCATCCAATAAAGGCAAGGTGATAAAAGGGCGGGCTCAGCTGTGAAGGGGAACCGTGAGGGGGAACCGTGAAGGAGAAACGGGAAGGGGAACCGCGAGGGGGAACCGCGAGGGAGAAACGCGAGGGAGAAACGGGAAGGGGAACCGTGAGGGAGGACCGTGAGGGGGAACCGTGAGGGAAACCGCGAAGGGGAACCGTGAGAGGAACCGCGAGGGGGAACGGTGAGGGGGAACGGTGAAGGAGAACCGTGAGGGAGGAGGAACGCTGAGGAAGAGGGAACGACAGGATCCTGAGGAGAGAGAATGCCTGCCTGAGGTCAGTCTGCATCTAATGTGGTTAGAGCCTGTTGTTGGAACCTGCAGTCACAGTCTAGCTGGGTAAAAAAAGCTGCAGTCAGAGTCTGATACCTGCAGTCCCAGGCTGCAAGGGAAAACTCCAGCAGGAGCTTGCTGCAGCCACAGTCAGGGAATGGTTGGAGTCAGGATGGCTGAGCTGTAAGGAGGAATGAACCAGGGCCCTTTTCGTGCTGTGATAAACAAGGAGTCTGTGTCTGGGCTCATTTCTACCCTCTAACAAGAGGGCTGCTGCAACCCTGAGCACCTTCTTCTCCTGAGACATCCAATTTTGGCTGCAGCTGGAGGCAGGGAGAAAAGCCAGAGGGCCATCATTTGGTTCCTGAGGCAGTACTGTGGTTGGAAATAGTGTTCAGCTTTTCATTCCTGGAGGACATGACTCAGGTGATATTCACTGAGGCTGAAGAGCACAAATAGGATGGACTCCAGAGCTCAGGGGACATGCAGGAATGTAACTCTACTGTGTGTCAGCCCCTGGAGGTATTAGCCATATAGTCTGGATTTTCCAAATTACTCCAGTCTGCCCAGCTCAGAGCGGCCAAGCAGACATCTTAGCTGGTGCAATCCCATGTAACTAAATTGGAGCTGCCAGTCCACATAAAACCACATGGAGCCACTTTTATTATTCTCAGCTCTGCTCTTTCATACAAGGCCAGGGCATGTCCCACTATTGAATAAGTCTCCAGCATCTTGCATTCCATGTTTGTGTCCCTGCCTGCAGGCAGCATGCTGCACTCTCAAATGCTCATTTAAAAAGAACTCAGGGCAGAAGAAGCACCCTCGGGGGCTGATGTAAAGAATGGGTGATGGGTTTTCATACTTTTGTAAGTTTGGTCCATTTGCATATTGGGGGTTTAATCTTCCAATTACAGTTCCAGGTAATGAAGCAGTTTACTCCAAGTTTGCTCCTCCCCAAATTCACTTGTGTTTACATTTCTCTGGGCCTGAGACAGTGAGGTGTCCTTGATTCCCAGGCCTGGAGAGGAATCATTGGGTCTGACCAAAATGAGAAAGCAGTAGCTAACACTCTGTGTGGAGTTACTCACTAAAGAATTGCAGGATTACACATACATGAAAAATATAAAAGCTAAAATCCTAAGGCATCTGTGTAAGCTCAAAAATGAAGGAGCAGATGTATTGCTGCAGAGGGAAGCATGGAGGAGAAGAGCAAATGTGAGGAGAAAAGGCAAGAATATGAGCTGCTGCTTATGTTTCTTGTGGTGTCTTGGAGCCCAGTCCTCTGCTGGGTGGGTTTGGTTTCTTCTGTCCTTCCTCAGTTTCATGCAATGCTAGGAAGGGAAGTGTTTTCACCATCTTTACCCAGCTCAAGGAAGGATTGTGTGTCAATTATATCACTGACTTAGAGTTCTCAGCTTTACTACAGTACAGGTGCTCATCACCAAGCTCCCAGCCCTGCTAGAACAACTTTACTCGTGCCATTTGAATGTGTTTATCATTTGTCATGGATTTGTAAAAGATCAGATTAAGGAACATTAATGGTATTTTTCAGTATCATTACTCTCAATGTATATTAATAATTATTTTTCTTGGCAGACCAGTACAGCAAAAAGCAACATTCCATTGATTAATAGTTGCCCTCTCTCTCTGCTTCCTTACTAGATTAGAAACCTACAGAAATACTTTGCTACAGATTATTGTATTTACTTTCTTTTTTATTTCTTTTCTTTATCCTCCTGGTTTGATCAGAAGATTGAGCTGCAAAATACCAGTCATTTGATACATAATACTACAGCCAGGTTTCCCAACCTAGATAGATGTCTGTTACTACTGCTTCTTCACCAAATTACTGTATTTCCAATCCTGATTTAATTCTCAAGGAATAATTTCATTTTGTATGTATAGATGGTTATATTCAGAAAATTACTCTCTATTCACCCATTTTGATTCTTGTATAATTCTCTTTTGCACTTTTGCTAGCTCATCTTCTTCTCATTTAACATCTTCAGATATTGAAGAGAGGAGAAAGGGAGCTTTTAGCCTCACCTAAATGTCATGTATGGAACTAGCTTTTCATGGGCTTCTTTTGGTCATTGAATCTTTCCATACTTAAATTACCATTTTTGGGGGGGGATCTCTCCTAAAATGTTGAATAATAAGCTGCTCACTCTGTTGAAATCTAGTCAGGTCACATCATTGTGATGTAAAGAATTGCTGTCATCGTGTTTTAAAGTGTGGAAATACAGCCCACACAGCCACACAGACAAATAGCAACAGATGCAGACTCTGCTCAGGAGTACTAAAACAGAAGGTGTTGAATGCCTTGAGGTATTGAAAACTTCATAGGAGATGCTTCTGCTCTTGTTTGGAGCTCAGCCCTGCCAGTAGAAATGCTGGATACTTAAGGGAAAAGATCTTTGTGATTGCTAATGAGAAACTGTGTGGGATTTGCTGAGAGGGGAGAGTTTGGTGTTGAGCAAATCAAATCACTGGGAGGCAGTGGTTTGTTTTGTTCCAAGAGTGCCTGAGATGGTGAGCCTGAAGAGGTGCATCTGCTGTGGTAACTCCTGAGTTAATCAGCTCAGAGTTAATTAACACGCCAAACACGTTACTGTGGCTGTACAGCTACAGAGATCCTACCATAACTCAGGTATATTTACTTGCACTATGGCATTGTGGACACATCCACAGTCTTAACCCTTTCTTTTAGATGCTAAATTAAATCAGTTTCACCTGGTTCACATTGTAAATCTCTCTGGAGTCTGGACAAACTTTCCTAAATTCCTTCTGAAACCTTCCCAAGGCTGCAGTGGCATGAACACCAGATGTATTTTCTGCACACAGGTAGTAACTCCCTATTGCAATCTTGACAGTCATCTTCTTATAAAAGAGGACTGATAATGTGAGGAGGTTAATGAGGAGAAACAGTGGAAAATATTGTCATAATTGCTTTGTACATTATTGCAAAAGTTTTTAGAAGGGGGAAAAGACAGGTTTTTATTATTTTGATCTAAAATACTAGAAAATATGAGGAAGATGAGTACTACTGTGAATTTTTTTGTTTATTTGAAAAGATTAATTATCCTTAAATGCCTTGATGGTAAATTTACTGTAAGCTCTGACTACTGATCAAATGGCTGAAAGCCAAGTGTTATTTACTACCCAAGTTTCACTTAGGCAGAAAATCAAGGGCATTATCTCAATTATACAATGATTATTTTGGAAGAAGAATGTACCATTTGAATCCATAAATAATGCACTTCACCATCTTAGCCTTGTGAAGGGGGGCACTGGCGCTTGGTAACTGCAGACTTCTGAGAAATTGCTTGGTAGAGATTTTCAGAGGTGCCATCATGGAGGCAGGTGTCTGGATCCTTGAAGCCAGATGGCAAATGGATATTATTTAAGTTCTTCTGGATTGCTGCTTTATTATTATTATTATTATTATTATTTCCCAAGGACTGCTGCTGCATGGTCTGTCATGTACTTTGGGGCAAAATGGGCTCAGGGTCAGAGCTGCTGCTTGGACCTTGCCCTCCATTTCCAGTGACGGACACTGCCAGCTCCTCTCTTGGCACACTCATATCTGCCCTCCTTGTTCAAAGTAGCTCAGTGTAAAGCTGGAGGTGCCAGCTGTCCCCACAGAGAGTCACCCACACCATGTTCTCACAGACAGACCCGAGTTTTTCCTGTTGGACCTTCCCCTTCTGGACTTGGTGACTTCCCCCAGGAGGTGCTATGGTAAAGCATGGAGTGCCAACAGGGAAAATTTTAGTGTTGTGTTCACCCAATCAAGTAATTTAGTGTGGAGTCTATAGGTGTTTAGTGAGAAGAGTAAAGTAGCCAGTAATGACAGGTTAAAGTTCTTAAATAAAGCAGTGTAATACCATGTTTTAAAAGGCTATGTCTTAATGCACAGGAATATCAATTAATTGGCATATCCTGATTTTTTTTTCCTGAGCTTTAGCACTTGCTGTATATTACTTTAATTCTATTTAATTCTGAACATTTTGTTGCCTGTATTCCTTGTGTCCTTTCAGCTTTCCTCAGTATAAAGATAGCGGTAACTGTCAAGTGTAACACTTGGATTATGGACTTCAAGAGGCAGATTTTTGATTTATTTATAAAAGTAAATGCCTCACCTTTACTTTGTCTGTTCTTGATAAGACACTAAACTTTCTTTCCTCTGAGATTTCCTGAATGTTTCCAGAATGTAAAAAAATCTCTTTACCTCTGCTAATACATGCAAAACTGACATTTGACCAGTAGCATTGTTTGGCCATGACATTTTTAGAGTATCAAAAGCCATCCCTGTGACCATCGGCTCATTTACTTGTCTTGGCTCTTTCAGTTTGTGAGGTCCACAGCAAGGTCTGCAGCAGGGCATCTTCCCCTGCCACAGGAGAGTTTATCTGTGGCTTGTTAGCTGATGAAATAACTGAGGGCATCTCACTCTCACACAGCCTTGGTGCAGTGACTCAGTCAGGACAGTTTTCCTGGCAGTCAGTTATTTCAGCACCATGGAATTGATGCTTTTAGGTGAACATCTTGCTGTGGAAGCACAAATAGAAACGTGTCTGAAGCTCCCGTTTGACCCATAACAATGTTAAATAGGAAAAAGGAGAGAATGCTTTCTAGTTTGAATCTCTGAGGGAAGATTTCAGTTCAAAAAGGTCAGATTTGTGTCTCACCCACCTTTCCGGGCTCCCCTGGGTCAACTGACTAGAACATCCTGTAATATAACCTAGGTCCTAACTGGGATTATCCTGCTGTCTTCAGTGAAGCAACTCCAGGTTTTTTTGTTTTTTTTTTTTTTTTTTTCTTTTGTTACTGAGTAAGGGGGTGTAATTTACAGAGCAAATTTTGATGAGAGAAATGAAAACAAACAGAATTTAAATGTGAAGTTTATAGACTGGAATATTGCTCCTAGGGCTAAAGTGCCATGTAAAAATATTTTCTGTAAGACACTGAGGAACACTCAAATCCACAGATAAAGAAAGGATAAAAGTCAGAGATTCCACCCACTTAATTTTTAGAGATTCCTCTGTGTTATGAATATGACTTGTTATATTCCTAGTAGAAGAATTTGTATTCATGACTTCTTTTGGTCATCAGTTCCTTAGCTCTAGAGTAGACTTTTCCCTGGTGTGTTCAAAGCAATATACACAATATTTCTTGAATGCAAATACAAGGTGCACATTCTACTTGGTTTCTCAGATATTATTTTATTAAGTATTGAAAATTCTTCAAGTACTGAAGAAATTTTTTACCTGTTTTTTTTCAGTAACTGAAGTCCCGAAACACTCTACCAGTGAAACCATGTAGGAAATAAATATTACACCTGTTGTAAGATTTAGAAACAATGTACATAATTTGTAAATTTTCATCTGGCTTTGGTTTATATTGGTAAATTAAGCCTTGCTTTTGATGATATCCAGACAAAAACAAGAGAAAACATAGTTTGTGTAGATTAAGATGAAGCTCTTCTGTTTACAGACATTAAGAGAAAATTTCAAATGTAAGACATTTGAAATGTAAGACATTTGACAGTGTAAAGACCCTGTCAGAGTAAAGACACTTTGTTCTTCCATGTATTCAAAAGTTTCAAAGAAGGTTCAAGCATTCTTTGGGAAAATGAACACAAATTATATTAATGGTTGTCTTTTGCTACATGCTGTTCTGGATGGAGCTCGGTCCCTGCTGACCAATACATGTTGTTTTAAATAAGTGCTAACTCCACATGGCAAACTTCTGCACCCTATGGATAGCTCACTGACTATCAGGAGTCCATTTCTGTGCTTTCAAATCCAAATGTGCCAAAGTGCTTGGGTGCAAACAGTGCAATCCATTGGGTTAGCCTACAGTATAATCCATTGTATTGATTATTTGATAGAGGGAAAGCATTCACCTTCTTAGCAGGATGATAAAATGACGATTTTCTGATCTGGCTCTTGGCACAGTTCCTGTAAATGTCACCAGGGTTCAGGTTCTCTTGTCTCTCAAGCTCACTTAGATGCCTTTCCTTCAGCAGAATCCAAATCAGTCCAATTGAACATCTGCCTTCTTTCTTACATGAAAAACTCTTTGCCTATGGCAGGTGATTTATCCTTTTGTTACCCTGTGGTGATCTGACAGGAGGATTAGAGCCAGACATTTCTAATCCATTTATATTTAATTAGAAATTACCATTACCAAGACTGGGACTTTCAATAATTGTGTATTTCCTGCTTGCATTTGTTTTTCCTTATCACTGCTTTCCTGTAACTCTTACATTAACCAGTAATGATGCACTAATTGATTTTGAAGTTGTAAATAGTAGACAGAACTTGTGAGTGCTTTTGATTCAATACAGGAACAGCAAGGCTCCTGGTAGCTGAGAAACACTTCATAATATCAGATTTTTATATGTTTATTCAAACTGAATTACACACTATTGTTTAGATTCTTAAAAAATGGCCTTGCTGGACTTAAATAACTACCTTGGAATAAAATTTGTCTCTTGAATACCAGTTAAGGTGTCAGAAGCCCATGCTAAGCAGCTTACTGAGGACATTGGCACTTTCTGAGAAGTTCATTAAAACATTAATATCAATTCTCATAAATTTTAGAATAGTGCATTTTTATTTCAGTAAATGCAAGGCACCACAAAGAGGTAAGTTGCTGTTAGCAGTTACTCCAAAACAGTTTGGTTTGGATACTCTTCAAAAATCAATTTGCACGCACTTAAAAAACTGTGATAATGAATTGCATTAATTGTTAATGTTTACTTCTAGTGTCATTACAGAGCCCATCCTAAATCCTTCCCCACAGAACAACTAATTGGCTGTATGTGGTGAGAAGAGAAATGCAAGGATTGAGTGTAATTATTTGTTTGTAATGGCCCAAGACCCATTACTCACTTAGGAGAATGATTTTTGTTCACATGTTCAGACTCTTGCAGCTCACTGGCAGAGGTCCCTGGCAGGTTTATGTGAGCTGCTCACTTTGAATTCACAAGACCTGTGTAGGCCAAGTAGCAGGGCCAAAATTATTTAAGAGGTACTAGCTATCATGTTCTGACACTGTTAAGATAAGCCAGTTGCATTAAAAAAAAAAAAAAAAGTATTTATCAAAATCAACAATTAAAAGATGCATCCCAAACTACATCCTGTGGGGAGTTTAAATCAGAAGCTGTTCTTGTTTTCATTCATTGCTGGTTTTATGCTGCTTAGGGGTTATTCTGGGTGTAATATTTTTATCCTTTCTCCTGTATTTGTACCATATCTGGGGGAGTCTGTAAGGTTCATGATCTTCATGAGATGAGAAGTAACTTTCAACCCCTAAAAGATCTTTCTTCTCTTGGTGATTAACTGTTCTTTGTTGATTGATTGATTCATTGTCCATTGGCTCCATGAGGATTATTCCAGCATAATCTGAGCACACAGACTAAGCATAAACAGTTAAGAGCAGAAAAGTGTGATTTGATGATTAAGTCATAGGATCAAGATTCACATTTTTGAGATATTACTGTGCCTTCTAATGCTTTAATTTTTCACTTGAAGAATGAGAGGGTGTCAGGAGTTTTATATCTGGTGTTTTATGAACATGTTGATAACTGTTTACAGGACCAGAGAAAATAGAGCTTTCCATTATAAACCTTTTTGGAAGTGTTGGAATTCACTAAATCAAAAACATTCAAAATGGTTTTGCTGTATATGTCTAGAAATCTGTTCTGCTGTTTTGCTAAAATTTCTAAGGAGAAAAAAATCTTTAAAGCAGTTTGTAACTATCAAAACCGTTTGCAGTGTCTCTAACAAAATCCCAGTAGTGGCTGACTCCACTTGTACCCCGATTGTTTGAATTTATGCTGACTGATAAAATAAAAAGTGTAACCAGTGAAATGTGAATGTGAGAGGTTTCCAAAAGTAACTCTGCCCATGTAACTGCCAGATAAAATTTAGATTTCAATTCCATTCCTCCCATCTACTGTTTTCCTCCTTCTGCCTGATGGCAAGAGGGGCCGGGCTCCTGGGGTTCGTGCTGAGTTTCTCTCAGTGCTGGAAGGGTGTAACTCCACCAGTTTATTTCTCTTTGGCTCTCCCTAATACCCCTTAGACTATCCACTTCTTCCTTAAGAACATTCAGCTGCTCAACACTCTGTTTGGCTTAACACTCTTGCTGGCAGCAGCAGCAATGGGTTTTGATTATTTGTAAACCATTACTGGGGAAAACAACCCAAACAAAACACACCACATCCCACAACCAGACCACAGCCACCTGACACAAAACCCCCTTCCTGCTCATCCTGCCTTGGCAAACTGCTGTGCCACAGCCCCTCTGTCTTGCCATGCCCCTGTTCACTGCCCCGGATCCCCTGCACTCCCTAGAGCCTTTTTAAATCCCCTGCAAATGGCTCAGGTCAGCCCTGAATGCCTGACAATAGAGACATTAATCATGCTGTTTACATAAAAAGCCTGTGTCTGTATCCATCTGGAGGGACATCCTTGCAGAAGGATGTATTTTGGAGAAATGTTTGTCTTTTTGCCAAACAGAGTCTCAGGGACAGAATATGAGGGTGAAATGATGGAAGGAAGTCATCCTCAGCCTCTGAGTCTCCCAGCCTCACTGGCACAACCTTTCACAGAGCTGTGCAGTCCCCGTGTCTCTTTCACCCCAGGTCTCACCTCTGTATCCCTTTCACCTGAGGCAACCTCACAAAAACAATTCTGAGAAATGTGGCTTGGTCATTTTAAGCTCAGCAGCATGATGACCTGATAGATACCCAGGGAAAGTTTTCTACATCTAACAATATCAAGAGCTTGAAGGGCAGACGTGCATCTGAGAGTATTTCTCCATAAGCCCAAGTTTAGAAATACACATATATGTGTCCGTATGTACTGAAGAAGACACAAAAGCCATTTTAAAAGTTCAATATTGTAATTACTCTCTCAGGAATGGCCAGAAGTGTTACACACTGCAGCTCTGGCAAGGGCATTCTTTGCTCCTTTCACCTATATTGTAGGAAAACAAATAAACCTAAACCAGAACCTAACAGCCACAAAACATGTAAGATAAATTGTTCCAAAATTAAATGAACATTTAGTGACATTCTCCAAGATAGGAGAGAGGCCACATTTCCCTTTTCAGGGAGGTACGAATATATTAACTAAAATTATCTGGAAAAAAATATCCAGGCCTTCAACAACTACTAATATTTCTTTTAACGTTTTCAACACATTAAATTGGTGGCATGATACAACCAGAGTGGGACTCAGACAAGGCTTTGCTGGAGGATGGGAGAAGTCTCACAAAATGCCTGTTTGCTTGTTTCCTGCCAGCTCTTGGCCTTTGTGGTGGACAGAGTAAAAGGCAATTGAGTAAGAAAGAGACAATTGCTCAGTGAACCCTTTTTAACCTAATTTGTTCTCATGGTCGAAGCACTCACCTCTCTCCAGAAGATCTATAATGCTTTTTGAGTTGACAGCAGCTGAGGGCAGGAGCAGAACAAAATATATGAGGCATGAAAGCACAGGACAGCCCAATGGATAAATACTTGGCTTAATTTGGTCTGTGAAACCCAGAGGATGGCTCCCATGGGGAGCTGGTGCCCACATTCCAGCTTCAGCTTTGGGGTGGGAGTGTTTGTTTTACCCTGCATGGCTTTGTGAGCCTGAGCTGTCCCACTGGATGATGCAGCTGCTCTCACCCCAGGGTTTGTTCTCCAAAAGGACCCATGGGAGGGCTCCAGTTTGTCTGACAGTTCTGATTGCATTCAGCCTGCAGCCTCACAATCACCCTAGGTAACTCACTTGGAAATAAGAAATTGCAACTTTATTTCCTTCTTCCCTGTGAAAAATTGAATTTCACTTGGATTTCCTTTCTGTGTCTCCTTGGATGGCTGCGAAAACTGAAAATGTTTTGCCTTAGAAATAATATCTGCCAGCAGATATTGACAAACAATTATTAAAAAAGAGCCCTGGATATAGGTAAGAGCTTAACTGCATCAGTAGCAAGGCAAGCTCCTGAGCCTTCAGGCCTGCCTTTGGTACCATTTGCCACAGGTTTTGCTCATGGCTCAGCCAGTGCAGCTGTGGATTTATAGCTGAAACAACACAACATGACTCTATGACATTAGACTTGTTCATTTAGCACACAAATCCTTTTCATATGATTAATATTTTGGTGAAATCAATAAGCATTTTGACTTGAAAGGCACTAACAAAGCCTGTCCTAATGGCTTCTTCTAATTTCCTCTCTGTGCTTCTATCTACCCCCTATAGAAACAAAAGAGAACAGAAAATTGCTCCTATGTATTTCTCATTAACTGGTGTTTCAACTGACATCTGATTTTCCCACTGTCTTTTTAAAACAGAAAATCCAATCTTCCCATGCTGTGCATCTTTACAGAAACCATTTTAGCATAAGTTATGATGTTTAGCTGAGAGCAGATGTGAAAATACTCCTGCTGACAGCTACCGCCTTCTACAAACAGCAGAACATGGATCCCCATCCTGTTCCTTCGAGGTGGATGAAAATTGGTCCAGTGTCCACTAGAATTAGACCAATTCACAAGGGGAAGGGGAAAAGGAAGACAGGAGTATTATCCTCTGTCTTTCAGATCCCCAGGTACCAAAGAAACATCAGCCTTTATTGTTATTCAACACATACATTTTGAAAATGCTGAATATCTGTGTCTGTGGAATAGGACCCGTTGCACTGAATATGACGACAGGAGTTTCACAGAGTATGAAAAAGGCCAGAGGGTACAGATCTCTGGGAAGTGTTGGGATAATGATGGGAGAAAAAGGCACATGACTTCAGATACACAGAGCCAGACATGTGGAGTTGCTTTTCAGCTGCCTTGAAAATTAATTCCCATAGCTGTAATTTCAAGCCTTATGACTGCTTCCTCTGAAATACCCAGTTTAATGCGTCACAAAAAAAAAAAAGGCAAGTTTTAGTTCTTTCTTTTTGCACCTGCTTATTAAAATATGAAAGGCTTGTTCACGTATGCTCTTTCAAAAACTAACAGTGTACCTCATGATGGGCGACCAAACTGCATCCAGACTGTTTGAAGGGTTCCAATTTTCCAGAGGGAGCCCTTTCTGCAGGGGCAGGCATTGAGGCATGACAGTCATTTTTGTCTGAGTAGGATGGATCTGTGAGAGGTGTGCTACACGTACTGAATGGTGACAGTGATTTTGTTGACAACTGTGAAGTGAAAGCTTCAAAGTAAAGCAGTGACAAATGCCTTAGAAATACATAATACCACCTGGCTGATTCTCCCAGGAGGCAAACTTGGTGTTTTTTTCTTAATTAAAATGATTTTCTCTTCAGATAGCCTGTTTATCTGTTGTAATTTGACAGTGCATGAAAACGATACCTAGATTTATTTCTCAGAAGACAATTGCCCTGGCATTTAGTCTCTGTGTCTTCTAAATCTTTCTAATACTTTGTTGTTCTTCTGTTTTCAGGCAGATTGTACATTTCCTGAAGGGAGTGGTGTTTGCCTGCGCACAGGCAGTCACTCAGTGCCTGTCCCCAACAGGAAATATGTGCTTGCACAGGCAGGAATGGATGCATCAGACAGGCAGTTCTCCTCCTGGTACCTGGGGCCTCTTTCCAGCACACCTCACACACCAGGTAAAAAAAATATCATTTTTCCTTGTGCCTTTTCTTTGATGCTCAGCAAGGTGTACGTGTGTAATGCATGCCACAGGATCTTCTAGTGGGAACCCATAATGCCAATCCTGGCCAGCTCCTGTCTGAGTCACACATTGGTTGAAGAATTTTAGAATTTGGGAGGAAATTTTCGATCTGGAGCTCTAAAATGTCAAAAATCTCTGTTGTTTGAAGCCAATATTTTTACTGAGCTTTTATTTTTTTCCCTGCCTTGTATAAAATGAAAAGCCTTGGAATTTAGCAAGCTTTTACTTTTTGGAAAGTCCCAGCTTTCTGTTGAGAAAAAACAACAGAAACACTTTGAGTTGAGAGGTAATGAAGTCCTTGAGTACTTCAAGATCCACTGATGAAAAAAGAGCAGGGTATTACCGGGACAGTCTGAGAAGGTGTCTGTCCAGCTTAGCTTTGCCTTTGTATATGGAATTAAATCTATAAAGAATTGTAATGCAATTATTAATGGCTCTTGGCTACCTGGCTTGTGGCACTGTTAATAATAAAATTGGAGGTGCAGAGCACTCATCTGCAACCCAGGGTAATTTGCCATTTGTTGTTTTGCAAGGCATTTGTTCTTCTGGTGTTTCTTCTGGTGGTTGTGTCTCCTCTAATGCACGATGATGAATGGAATTCTTAATGTCAACTCAAAAAGTTTTGAAACACAAGTCTTGGTTTTCTGTACCTCTTCTGTTCTCTGTACCTCAATGATGAGATTTGAAAAGGCACATTTATATCTCAGTTCTCAAGTATTCCCTAATATCTCCTGGGCATTGTTTCCTCTGTTTGGTCAGGTAAATAAATTTATTGTTTGCAGCCCTTCAGAGACTTCTGTTAGGGTAGCAGAGGGCATTTATGTTTTTCAGTGTGATGCGGTTATTTTGCATCTTAAAACCAGAATTCACTTCCCAAATCTGTTGTTCTAGCCTTGCCACTGCAGGATCTCCTTGGTTTTATATAAAGATGATTAAAGGCAGATTTGTCGAGAATTCTCAAAGCCTGACATAAGGCTCACATAGTATGCAGCTGAATGCAAACTTTGAGATAAAAAATGCTGAGTTATAAATGCCATGGGGTAGGACAGACATTGTTGAGAGAGAAATGGAACCAGAAACAAGTTTCAAATGATGGCCTTGCAAATAAGACTAGGTACTTTAGAGAAATAAAACTATCAAAGATGTATTGTAGTAGGATGCAGGAGGGGTAATTTTAGATGATTTGCTTTAAGGCATTGGCAGCTTTGTGTGGCAGAAGCTGATAGGCCAAAAAATGCTTTTAATGTATTGCAATTAAGAAAATAGTTTATCTTCTGATTGTGATGGCGTGAATTGTAACATCTGTACTGTCTCCCCCTTCACATAAAACTGAAAATAGAATAAAAGTTTTTTAAATGTCTCTAAATTACTCTAAGAAAAAAATCTCTAAGAAAATCTCTAAGAAAAAAATCAAAAAAACATAATCCAACATCCTCTCCCAAGGTCAGGGGGAGACAAGCCTCTCTGTGCTGCCATAGCTTTCTGCAGGCACATCCCACAGCCTGTAGCTCAATTCCATCTTTTCTCTCTCCACAGGCAGGGAAAGTGATTCATTTTTAAATGGCATTCTGGCACACATTCAAATTGAATTGAGTTGTATCTCAGTTATTTGGACTTCTTGATAAATCACAACTTCAGTGTGTCAACAGATCTTGCAGGTGTAAGAAGCAAACTTGCAAACGAAAAGAAATATAATTAAACTCAGCTAAGAGAAAAGATGAAGCAGCAAGCAGAAGAATATTTTTAATTACTTAGAGAGTGTTGAGGGGAAAATTGGCCAAAGCTGAAGGCCATGGAGAAAGGAAGTCAGGGAGGATGTCCCAACCCAGATCAGATCACCAGTTCAAGATCAGTTCTAGAGGAACATCCTTTTTAAAGCCAGGCAACATTTTCTTCACTAGATGTTAATGTCAAATTACTTACAGCTTTTAGTACCCTTCATATTTGCTTTTCTGTCATTGCTGCAGCTGTTTGAAAGTGTCTCGAAGGTGAACTTATTTCCAGGAGGAATTCCTGTACAGTTTTCCTCCAGCAATTCCTCATTATTTTTCAATATATTCATTGACAGGAGCATCAATGATCCAGTAAAAATCAGCCCTGCTGAGTACCTTTTTTTAATATATCTGCTGCTGGAGAGAATTTAAGCATCTTACCTAGTTTCATTAAATTCTGAGAATTTAAGGCAGGATTTTAGCAGTTCCTTGCTAAATATTCAAGGCAGAAGGGAAGGGAAGGTTTGGGA
>VXBR01008872.1:0-10895 GCA_013400215.1 Cisticola juncidis | reverse complement strand
CGATGGATCCACGGCAAACCCGGCTGGGGTCTGGGCAGGAGGGAGAGGGGATCCGGGAGAGGATCTGGGACAGGATCTGGGAGAGGATCCGGGAGAGGATCTGGGACAGGATCTCCCCTCAGGGATCCAGGACAGGATCTCTCCTCAGGGATCTGGGTGTGGATCTCCCCAAGGGGATCCAGCAATTGTTCTCTCCTTGGGGATCCAGGACAGGATCTCCCCTCAGGGATCTGGGAGAGGATCCGGGACAGGATCTCCTCTCAGGGATCCAGGAGTGAATCTCTCCGCCGGGATCCAGGAGTAGATCTCCCCTCAGGGATCCGGGTGTGGATCTCCCCCCGGGGTCGTGCTCCAAATGCCAATTTTGGGGCTGGAGTTGTGCAGGGAGTTCTGTCCACCCGGGCTGGCCTGGGACAGGAGCTGTTCCCTGTCTTTAGGGGCTGCTGAACACCCCAGATTTGTGGGATTTGTGGCATTTATGGGATCCGTGCTCCTTTCCGGGCCTCAGGTGGTGAATCTGCCTCCCTCCCCCCTCGATGTCTTCGGCAGCTGCTGGAAATGCGAATTTACCTCTCCCTGCCCTTCCCCACCCGGGGCTGAGGAAGGGGCAGGTCCCCTCTGGATTTCCCCTGGACAGACTTCCCAAAAACCCTTCTGTCCCTCTGTCCTCCTGTCCCTCTGTCCCTCTGTCCCAGGAGCGGCCCGCGGGTGGTGGAGGCAGCGAATTTCCCAAAATTCCTCCCCGGGGCTGCTCTTACATAACCCCGAGGGCTCCCTGCGCTTTGTGCACCTGCACAGGAGCCCCGGGCCCGGCCAAAAGGGCCAAAAAAAGGCACCGAGGAGGGGCCTTCTGTTCCCAAAAAATTATCCTGGAATGCTTCGGGTGGGAGGGAGCGGAGGGCTGGTCCTGGCCCAGGGCAGGGACACTTCCAGCCCGGCCTCGGGCATTTCCAGGGATGGGGCATCGCTGCCGTTTGGAGTTGGGGTTTTTTTGTTGTTTGAGCAGCCTGTAAGTCCTAAAATCCCACCCGGCATTCCCGAATATTCTCAGTGCTGCGGGAATTCTGCCCTGGGCTGTTCCCGGCGGAGCTGTTCTCTGGGCAGGATGGGGGGCACGAAACCGCCCTAAAATCTCCCCAAACAGCCCGAAAACCGCCCCAAAACCACCCCAAAGAGCCCCAAACGCTGCCGAGCCCCGGCAGAGCCCGGCAGCCCCGCGCTGCCGAAGATTTCCAGCCCCTAAAAATTCCCAGCGCTGCCCCCCCCGCGCCGCACCACGTGCGGGTGGCGAGGCACGTGTGGGGTGCGGGGAGGGGACACGGGAGGGGGGGAGGGCTGCTCTCCCTCTCCGACATTCCAGGGATGCGGCCCGGGCTGCTTTTCCCTTCTCCCGAATTCCAGGGATGGAGCCCGGGCTGCTTTTCCCTTCTACCGAATTCCAGGGAAGAAACCCGGGCTGCTTTTCCCCTCTCCTGCATTCCAGGGATGCACCCCAGCCTCCTTTTCCCATCCCTCTGTGTTCCAGGGATGCAGCCCGGGCTGCTTTTCCCTTCTCCCGAATTCCAGGGATACAGCCCGGGCTCCTTTTCCCTTCCCCTGAATTCCAGGGATGCAGCCCGGGCTCCTTTTCCCTCCTCCAGGGTTCCCCTGGGCTCCCCTCTCCCCTCCCTCGCTGTTCCAGACCCCTCTTCCCTTCTCTCCTGTATCCCAAGGGAACAGCTTGAACTCCTTCAGTGTTCCAGGGAGCAGCCTGTGCTTCCCTTCCTCCTCCCTCAGTGTTCCAGGGATGCAGCCTGGGCTCTTTCCATGTTCCAGGAGCATCCTGGGCTCTCCCAGTGCTCCCAGGATCAGCCTGGGCTCCTTTTTCCCTCTCCCAGGGTTCCAGGGATGCAGCCCGGGCTCCTTTTCCCATTTCCTGAATTCCAGGAAAGCAGCCCAGGCTCCTTCCTCCTCCTTCGGTGTTCCAGGGAAGCATCCCGGGCTTCCCTTCTCATCTTTCAGTGTTCCAGAGAAGGATCCTGGGCTCCTCTTCCTCTCCCAGTGTTCCAGGGAAGCAGCCTGGATTCCCATTTCCCTCTCCCAGTGTTCCAGGGAAGGATCCCTGGCTCTCCCAGTGCTCCCAGGAGCAGCCTGGGCTCCCTTTCCCTCCCATGATGTTCCAGGAAGGCATCCTGGGCTCCTTTTCCCTCTCTAAATGTTCCAGGGAAGCAGCCTGAGCTCTCCCAGTGCCCCCAGGAGCATCCTGGGCTCCTTTTTCCCTCTCCCAGTGTTCCAGGGAAGGATCCTGGGCCCTTTTTCCCTCTCCCAGTGTTCCAGGGAAGGATCCCGGGCTCTCCCAGGAGCAGCCTGGGTTCCCTTTCCCTCCCACGGTGTTCCAAAGGAGCAGCTTGGACTCCCCCTCTCCTCTCCCAGTTTCCAGGGAAGCAGCCTGGGCTCCTTTCCATGTTCCAGGAGCATCCTGGGCTTCCCTTCCCATCTCCCGGTGCTCCAGGGAGCATCCTGGGCTCCTTTCCATGTTCCAGGGAGCATCCCTGGTTCTCCCAGTGCTCCAGGAGCATCCCTGGCTCTCTCAAAATTCCAGGGAGCATCCTGGGCTCCCTTTCCCACCTCTTAATATTCCAGAGGGAAAATCCAGGCTCCCTTTCCCATCTCTCAGTATTCCAATCTTCCCTTCTCTCCTGCATTCCAGGGAAGCAGCCTGGGCATTCCAAGGAGGAATTCTGTTCCCCCCTGAATCCCCTGAATCCCTGAATCCCCCAAGTTCCCCTGAATTCCCTGAATCCCCAAATTCCCCAAATCCCTGAATTCCTCAAATCCTCTGAATCCCTGAATTCCCTGAATCCCTGAATTCCCCAAATCCCCCGAATCTCCTGGATCCCCCAAATCCCCCGAATTCCCTGGATTCCAGGAGGGGTCCCCTCCTCTCCCTGCTCCCTGCCTGGCTGGGATTTACTGCTCCAGCTTTTCCCGCATCCCCAGGACCACGAGGAGCTGTGGGATGCGCTGGGACCCGTGGGTGGAATTCCCTGGATTCTCCGAGTTCCCCGAATTCCCTGAACCCCCGAGTTCCCCGAATCCCTGAATTCCCGAATTCCCTGAATTCCTGACCACCCCAAATCCCTGAATCCCCAAATCCCCTGACTCCCCTGAATCCCCGAATCTCCTGAATCTCCTGAATCCCCAGATCTCCTGAGTTCCCCAAATCCCCCGGCTCCCCAAATTCCTGAAATCCTCTGAATCCCCAAATCCCCAAATGCCCTGAATCCCTCGAGTTCCCCAAATTCCCTGGATCCCCCCAATCCCTGGATTCCCTAGAATCCCCCAAATCCCTGAGTCCCCTGAGTTCCTTGAATCCCCTGAATGCCCCGAATCCCTGAATCTCCAAATCTCCATAATCCCTGACTCACTTGAATCCCAAATCCCCTGAGTTCCTTCAATCCCTGAATCCCCAGTCCCCAATCCCTGAATTCCCTGAATCCCCAATCCCTGAATAACCTGAATCCCCCAATCCCAAATCCCCCAATCCCTGTCACCCTGCCACCCTGTCACTGTGTCACCCTGTCACTGTGACAACGGGAGCCCCCTGTGCCAGCAGGAGCGGGGGTGGTGTCACCATAGGGGGAGTCCCCAGGTGGGGCAGGGGTGGCACCGGTGACAGAGGGTGGCAGCAGGTGGCAGAATGTGACAGAGGGTGGCAGTGGGTGGCAGAATATGGCAGCGGTGACAATGGGTGCCAGGCCTGGTGGCAGCAGGTGGCAGCAGTGACAATGGGTGACACTGGGTGACAGAAGGTGGCAGTGGGTGGCAGTGGCTGACAGAGGGTGGCAGCAGGTGACAGAAGGTGGCAGTGGGTGGCAGTGGCTGACAGGGGGTGGCAGCAGGTGACAGAAGGTGGCAGTGGGTGGCAGTGGCTGACAGGGGGTGGCAGCAGGCGACATAAGGTGGCAGCAGTGACAGTAGGTGGCAGAGGGTGGCAGAGAGTGGCAGCGGGTGCCAGGCCTGGTGGCAGCAGGTGACAGTGATGGCAGAGGGTGGCAGTGGTGAGAGAGCATGACAGCAGTGATGGCAGGTGACAGCAGATGGCAGTGGGTGGCAACAGATGGCATNGCCTAGGGTAACCTGAGCCTGAGCTCATGAAAGATTGACAGGGACAGGGGACGGGGACAAGGATGGGACAGGGACAGGGGAGAGGGGACAGGGACAGAGACAGGGGGACAGCGGGGATAGGGACGGGGGCAGGGACAGGGACAAGGGACATGGGGACAGCAGGTGATGGCCCAGTGGACTCGGTGACATTGGTGGTGGCCCTGGTGGGCTCAGTGACACTGGGGGTGGCCGTGACACCGGGGACGTGCAGAGCCTGAGGGTGGCACCACCAACGTCCCCAAAGTGGGGCTGGGGGACACGGCCTGTCTGGGGAGGGGATGGGGCCTTGGATTATCTCCCTGGAATCCCCAAATCCCAGAATTCCAGAATTCCCAAATCTCAGAATTCCAGAATCCCAGACCCCAGCATCCCACAGCCTCAGAATACAAGATCCCATATTCCCACAATCCAGAATCCCAGAACCCCGGATCCCTAATCCCATAATCCCAAATCCCAGATCCCAAATTCCCAAAAATCTCAGAATACAAAATCCCAGAACCTCAGAATCTCAGATTGCAAAACCCCATATTCCCACAATGCAGAATCCCAGAATCCCCAAATCCTTGGATGCCAGAACCCCAGAATCCCAGAATACAAAATCCCATATTCCCACAATCCAGAATNTGACAGCAGGGGCAGTGGATGGCATTAGGTGCAGTGGGTGGCAGCAGGTGGCAGAGGGTGGCATTAGGTGGCATTGTGTGGCTGAGGGTGGCATTGTGTGGCTGAGGGTGGCATTTTGTGGCAGAGGGTGACAGCAGGTGGCATTGTGTGGCAGAGGGTGGCATTAGGTGGCAGTGGGTGACAGCAGGTGACATTGTGTGGCAGAGGGTGGCACTGTCACCGCTGCCCAGCTGGTGCTGAGGACAGCAGGGCCCAGCCTAGGGTAACCTGAGCCTGAGCTCATGAAAGATTGACAGGGACAGGGGACGGGGACAAGGATGGGACAGGGACAGGGGAGAGGGGACAGGGACAGAGACAGGGGGACAGCGGGGATAGGGACGGGGGCAGGGACAGGGACAAGGGACATGGGGACAGCAGGTGATGGCCCAGTGGACTCGGTGACATTGGTGGTGGCCCTGGTGGGCTCAGTGACACTGGGGGTGGCCGTGACACCGGGGACGTGCAGAGCCTGAGGGTGGCACCACCAACGTCCCCAAAGTGGGGCTGGGGGACACGGCCTGTCTGGGGAGGGGATGGGGCCTTGGATTATCTCCCTGGAATCCCCAAATCCCAGAATTCCAGAATTCCCAAATCTCAGAATTCCAGAATCCCAGACCCCAGCATCCCACAGCCTCAGAATACAAGATCCCATATTCCCACAATCCAGAATCCCAGAACCCCGGATCCCTAATCCCATAATCCCAAATCCCAGATCCCAAATTCCCAAAAATCTCAGAATACAAAATCCCAGAACCTCAGAATCTCAGATTGCAAAACCCCATATTCCCACAATGCAGAATCCCAGAATCCCCAAATCCTTGGATGCCAGAACCCCAGAATCCCAGAATACAAAATCCCATATTCCCACAATCCAGAATTCCATAATCCCAGATCCCAGAACTCCAGAAACGCAGAATCCAGAATCCCAGAATCCTCAGATTTCTGGATCCCAGGACCCCAGAATCCCAGAATATATAATCCCATATTCCCACAATTCAGAATCCCAGAATCCAAAATCCCAGATCCCAGAACCCCACAATCCCAGAATCCAAAACCCCAGAACCCCAGAATCTAAAATCCCAGATCCCAGAATCCCAAAATCCCAGAATCCCAAAATCCCACAATCCCAAATCCCAGGATTTTTTACACTGGAAGAGCCCTCTGGGGTCACCGAGCCTGAGCTGTGCCCAGTCCCCACCCTGTCCCCAACCCAAGCCCTGAGTGCCACCCTGGGAATTCCTGGGACAACCCCAGGAATCCCGGGACACCCCTGGGGTCGGGATCTCCAAACCTCCCTGGGAATCCCACCCCAAATCCCACTGGAATTTCCCTGCTGGGATCCTCCCTCCAGCAGAACCAACAGGTTCGGGTTCGGATCTGGGCACCAAAACCCCAAAAGCTCATTTAGGGTCTGGCCCGGCTCCGGCATTCCCATCCCTCGGGAAGGGCCAGCATTCCTGCTTTTTTTGGGAATGATCCCAGCCCGGAGCTGCTGTTTCTGGAAGGGCTCCGGGAGTGGGAAGAATGGTCGGAAGTGCCCAGCAGGAAACGGCCTGGGACAGCCCCTTGGAATGTCCCTGGAATATTTCCCTTGGAATGCTCCCCTTGGAATGTTCCCCTTGGAGTATTCCCCTTGGAATATTTTCCTTGGAATGTTCCCCTTGGAATGGTCCCTTAGAATATTTCCCTTGGAATATCTCTCTTGGAATGTTCCCCTTGGAATATTTCCCTTGGAATATTTGTCTTGCACTGTTTCTCTTGGCATATTCCCCTTGGAATATCTCTTGTGGAGTATCCCCTTTGGAATAGTTCCCTTGGCATATTCCCCTTGGGATATTTCCCTTGGAATATTTCCCTTGGAACATCCCCCTTGGACTATTCTCCTTGGAACATTTTCCTTGAACTGTTTCCCTTGCACTGTTTCTCTTGGAATATTCCCCTTGGAATATTTCTCATGGACTATTCCCCTTGGGATGTTCCCCTTGGGATATTTCCCTTGGAATATTCCCCTTGGACTATTTCTCTTTGACTATTCCCTTTGGAATATTCCCTTTGGAATATCTCCCTTGGAATACTCCCACTAGAATAATTCCCCTGGAATATTCCCCCTTGGAATATTTCCTTTGGACCATTCCCCTCGGACCATTCCTCTTGGACTATTTCTCTTGAAATATTCCCCTTGGACTATTCCCCTTGGAATGTTTCTCTTGGAATATTCTCCTTGGAATATTTCCCATTGGACTATCCTCCTTGGGCTATTCCCTTTGGAATATTCCCCAGGATCCTTTGGGAATGGCAGGGTTGGAATGGGAACAAGGATCCCAAAACTCAGGATCCTTGGGAATGTGAGGCCCAAGATGGAAACAAGAATCCCAAAACCAGAATCCTCGGGAATGGCAGCGTAGGGATGGGAACAAAGATCCCCAAATTCGGGATCCTCGGGAATGGCAGGGTTTGGGATGGGAACAAGGATCCCAGAACCCAGAATCTTTGGGAATGTGCGGCCCAGGATGGGAACAAGGATTCCCAAACTCGGGATCCCGGGAATGTGAGGGCTGGGATGGGAACGAGGATCCCAAACTCGGGATCCCGGGAATGTGAGGGCTGGGATGGGAACAAGGATCCCAAACTCGGGAATGGAAGGGTTGTGATGGGGACGAGGATCCCAAACTCGGGATCCCGGGAATCCGCGGCCCAGGACGGGAGCAGGGAGATCCCTCCCGGCTCCGGGACCGCCTCTCCCTGCGGAACCCCTGGATCATCCGGGAATTCTCTCCTGGATCTTCCCGCCGGCCGGGAAGCGTCTCCTCCGCTTCCCGCGGGATTTTTCGCTGGCCCCGAGCTCGCCCCGCTCCCGCCGCATCCCGAGGCGCCGATCCCGCCTCTCCCTCCCCTTTTCCCGGCGCTCCGGCCTTTCCTGGGATTTGCGTTCCCTGGGAAGCGCCGGGGCTCGGGCTGGCACCGCCGGGCGGCTCCTCCGGGATGAAATTCGGGATTTTGGGATGTTCCCGGCGGGCGGGAGGCTCTGGGGGTGTTCCCCTCATCCCGCTCGGGTATCCCGGCAGGGCCAGCATTCCCGGGACATCCCGGGAATTCACGGTTGTTTCTGTGGGTCCCACACGAACCCCCCAATCCCAAATCCCAAATCCCAGATCCCAAAAGCGCTCCCGGAGCTGCCGGGGCAGGCGGCGGCGGCAGCTGCGTCCGCTCCAGCCCCTCGGGAATTTCTCCTGCGGCGTTTTCCAGGTGCAGGAAGGAGGAGTTCTTGGGAAACATTCCCAGGATCCGGGCCAGGTGCTCCACGAGTTTCGGGGCACAAAGGGCACCCTGAGCGCGGCCCTTTTCCCGATTTTTCCGCCTTTTTTCCCCCCTTTCTCCCGCTTTTCCCCCCCTCCCCGGCCGGCAGCAGCCGCGGCGCTCCGAGAATTCCCAATCCATGAATTTTTAATTCCCGAGGAGCAGCAGCAGCCATTTGAGCCGGCCCGGGGCCGGCGCGGCTGCCCCGGCTCCAGGGACGCGCCGCTCCCGAATCCCCGAATTCCCGAATTCCCGGCGGAGGTGGGAGCCGGGCCCGGGACATTTGGGGCCGGGGGCAGCGGGGGGAGAGCGGGAATGGGGCGGGAGAGGGGGGATCCCGCGGATCCGGGGTGGGAAAAGTGCAGGATCCACTGGATCCAGGTGGGATTTGTGTTGAAGGATCCCACAGATCCAGGGTGGGATTTGTGCTGGAGGATCCTATGGGTCCAGGGTGGGAAAAGTGGAGGATCCCACAGATCCAGGGTGGAATTAGTGGGACAAAGTACAGGATCCTGCTGATCTGGGGTGGGAAAAGTGCAGGATCCCGTGGATCCAGGGTGGAATTAGTGCTGGAGGATTCCCATGGATCCAGAGTGGGAAAAGTGCAGGATTCCATGGATCCAGGATGGGACAAAGTGCAGGATCTCACTGCTCTGGGGTGGGAAAAATGCGGGATCCCATTGATCCAGAGTGGGAGAGGAGCCTGGAGGATCCTGCTGATCCAGGGTGGGAAAAGTGGAGGATCCCATGGATCAGGGGTGGGATTGGTGAGGAGCCCACAGATGTAGGATGAGATTGGNCCCACAGATGTAGGATGAGATTGGTGCTGGGGGATCCCAAGATCCAGGGTGGGATTGGTGAGGATCCCACAGATCCAGGGTGGGATTGGTGAGGATCCCATGGATCCAGGGTGGGAAAAGTGGAGGATCCCATGGATCAGGGGTGGGATTGGTGAGGATCCCACAGATGTAGGATGAGATTGGTGCTGGGGGATCCCAAGATCCAGGGTGGGATTGGTGAGGATCCCACAGATCCAGGGTGGGATTGGTGAGGATCCCATGGATCCAGGGTGGGAAAAGTGGAGGATCCCATGGATCAGGGGTGGGATTGGTGAGGATCCCACAGATGTAGGATGAGATTGGTGCTGGGGGATCCCAAGATCCAGGGTGGGATTGGTGAGGATCCCACAGATCCAGGGTGGGATTGGTGAGGATCCCATGGATCCAGGGTGGGATTTATGCTGGAGGATCCCATGGATCCAGGGTGGGAGGATTCCCCAGTGAGCCAGGTCCCCTGGATCCCCACCCCTGATCCCTGGGATGTTCCTGGGCCTCTCANTGGGATAAGAATGTGCTCCTGTGGTGGGAATAACCTCGATAATGATGAGCTCCTGTGGCAGGAATTTTTGGGATAAGAATGTGCTCCTGTGGTGGGAATAACCTGGACAATGATGAGTTCCTGTGGCAGGAATTCTTGGGATAAGGATAACTTTGTGTGGTGGGAATTCTCGGGATAAGGACGACCTCCTGTGGCAGGAATTCTTGGGATAAAGATGGATATGTGTGGCAGGAATTCTTGGGATAAAAATGTGCTCCTGTGGTGTGAATAACTTGGATAATTATGAGCTCCTCTGGCAGGAATTCTTGGGATAAGGACAGGTTTGTGTGGCAGGAATAACCGGGATAAGGATGTGGTCCTGTGGCAGGAATGACTGGGATAAGGATGAGCTCTTTTGGTGGGAATTCTCGGGATAAGGATGGTTTCCTGTGCCAGGAATTCTCAGCGCACGGAATTTTCCCTCCCTTGTGACACCAGAGGTGCCTTCCCTGTCCCCGCCGTCCCTTTCCTGGGAATTCCCCCGGCATTCCCGGCATTCCCAATCCCGGGAACGCCCTGACCGCCCCTCTCCCCGCAGGTGGATGCGCAGGGAGCGCTGTGAGCCCCGCCCCTGACTCCCGTCCAGGTAAGGACCGCGCCTTGCCAGGGAATTCGGGAATTCGGGAATTCGGGAATTCGGGNTGTGGCAGGAATAACCGGGATAAGGATGTGGTCCTGTGGCAGGAATGACTGGGATGAGGATGAGCTCCTGTGGTGGGAATTCTCGGGATAAGGATAACTTTGTGTGCCAGGAATTCTTGGGATAATGCCAAGCTCCTGTGGCAGGAATTCTTGGGATAAAGATGGAAATGTGGCAGGAATAACTGGGATAAGGATGTGGTCCTGTGGCAGGAATGACTGGGATGNACAGAAAAACTGGGAAAGGCTCAGAGTGGTCCCTGCTCAGGTGTGGAGAGTTGAGGGAATCAAAGGAATGGGAAAGGCTGGGAAAGATTGGCAGGGCTTGGGAGCCGTCCCTGCAGGCAGGAATGGGAATGGGAAAAACAGAAAAACTGGGAAAGGCTCAGAGTGGTCCCTGCTCAGGTGTGGAGAGTTGAGGAAAACTGGGAAAGGCTGGGAAAGGTTGGCAGGGCTCGGAGCAGTCCTGGCTCAGGTGTGGAGAGGTGAAGGAATGAAAGGAATGGGGAAAGCTGGAAAAGACTGGAGTAGACTGGGAAAAACTGGGAAAAACTGGGAAAGGCTCCGAGCAGTCCCGGCTGTGAGTGAGGCAGGAGCAGCTGCGGCTCTGGGCTGGGATGGGACATCCCTGAAAATCCCACGGGAATGGGACAGAGCAGGAAAATCCCATAGGATGGGGCTGAGCAGAACCCCCAGCACTGGTGGCACAGATGGGATGAGCTGTAGAGAGGGAATGTGGGATGCAGGAACGTGGGAATGTGGGAAGGGGGAGC
>VXBR01008871.1:152002-175886 GCA_013400215.1 Cisticola juncidis | reverse complement strand
GGCAGGGAAGGACAGGGAAGGACAGGGAAGGACAGGGAAGGACAGGGAAGTGCAGGGAAGGACAGGGAAGGACAGGGAAGGACAGGGAAGGACAGCTCTGTGCTCCTCAGCTGCCTCAGCCTGGCTCTGCACTTTGCCCATCCCTGTCCAGCCCAGCCTGGCCCTTCCACCTCCCCCTGAGCCCATTCCAAGTGTCCAAGGCTGGGCTGGAGGGAACCTGGGACAGCGGGAGGTGTCCCTGCCCTCCAGGGTCCCTCCAACCCAACCCACTCCAGGATCCTGCCATGACCCAGGGCTCAAACCCCCCTGCCCGGTCCCTGCTGCACAGAGGGGCTCTGGGGTGGCCCAGCACAGGTCTGAGGAGCTCAGGTGAGCTGCACACCTTGCTGGGCCAGCACGGACCCAACCAGAGCCACCACAGCCCCAAAAACCCGCACAACCCCCCGTGTTGACTTTGCTGCCTTTAATTCATCTCCCTCCCTGCTCTCCCCAAAAAAATCCCCTCTGAAGAGCCCCCAGCAGCATCTGGGGGGCTCTGAGGGCAGCGCTGTGGGTGAAAGGGGCTGTGCAGAGCCCTTGGCACCGGCGGCTCCTGCCTTTTCCAGCCACCAAGGAACAACACGTCCCGCTGCCAAGGGCTATTCCAGACAAACGGAGAGAGATCAGAGGCACAAAGGAGGTTGCTAAGGAGTCAAGTGTGGGATCCCTGCAGAGAGGAGGAGGCTGCAGCTGGGACGGCAAAGGTCAGAACATTGCAGACATCATTTTCCAAAAATTCCCATGAAGGGCCGGCGCGGGAGCCGGGAGCCGGCCCCGCCGTGCTCGCCCAGGAATAATGAGAGAGGCAGCGAAGAAAGCTCCCTTTCTTCCCTCCTACCCACGCTAATGTAATAAAACAAATTAGAATAATTATTCTCCGTTTCAGGGCCATAATGCCCAGGATCAGGGCACGCCTGTCACCGAGCTGACATCTACATCCGCTGGGCTCTGCTGCTGCTCCCCCCTTTTGCATTTCAGGATCGCCCCAATTCCAGCTTTTATTTGGTTCCATTTTCCTGCAGGCATCCAGAGTCTGTTTGCTTCAAAGTCTTCCTTATTTTTGCCAGAAAGTTCATCTCCCTTCTTAGCTAATCACAGCCCCACCCTTTCCAGTAACCTTTCAAATGCCACCCACGTCCTGACACTTTCAACAGGCTCCAAGCGAAAACAAAACAAGAACACCAAGAGTTTTCACACCAACCACGAGGTTCTGAGAGGATCTGCTGCAGTGGGGTAAAAGAAGTGGTTTTTAACGGCAAAGAAAATTCAAAACCGTTTAAAAACATATTAAATATCAAGTGATGCATAAATAATCTGGAAGGAATTGATCCTTTTTCTGTGACAACACGCCTCGGAGAAAGATGGATAAATCCACAGGAAAAAAACTGTGATAATTTAAGGGGGGGAAAATTGATTATTATCATTCTTTCTTTGCTATTTTTTCCCTAAAAACTGTCACTGTAATGATCTTTTATCCTCCTGCAAAAGGGGAAAATGCCTCTTGTGCAGATTTGAAACAGCAAAGGATTGAAATTATTTTCTGAGCCTCTGCCTGCCAAAAACTGCTCCCAACTCCTCTGTTCTGCAGCCACTTCCGAGGATGTTCCTGGACAGCTCAGAGGGGCTGAGCCTGGATTTGGGAAGAGGGGGAATATTTTGACAGAAAGGGAAATCTGGGAAGTGGGAAAAAAAAAATCGAGAGAAATTTTGTTTACAGGAAGCAAAGCAAGGGGAGGCACTGGGAGCTCCTGGGAAGGGCTCTCCAAACTGGGAAGATAAAAGGGGGAAGAAAACCCCTCCTGAGGGATCCCACCCCAAATCCTGAGAGTTTTAAGGGCATCACACAGAGGAGGTGTAGAGGGCATTGCACACAGATTATTAAAGAAAAATACTTTTCTGCTATAAAAAATAAAATGATTACAGATCCTATGAAAGGATCTCATCCCTGGGACAAACCCCAAGTTTGGGATTGGGCTCGTGGCCCCGGGATTCATCTGGACACAGACCCCAGAGTCCTCCCAGCCCCAACACCTGCAGCAGCCAGGCAGAGATTGGCAGTTTTAAATCTGAATTTCCTTGCTTTGGGCACTTTTAAATTAAAGTGGTAATGTGCTTTAAATCCCGTTTCCCTGGTTTTTCACTCCCCTCTTCAATCCCTTCCTGCAGAAACTAATCAAGATGTCTCAGAGTCACACTCAGTGCCCCAGCCACCTTCCCTGGTAACTCATTCCATATGTCTGGGATCCTTTCTGAGCTCCACCTTCATTCCCTGCCCATTCCCACATTCCCAGTGTGCTCAAAGCTCCCCATCTCCTCTGCATCCCCAGCAGGGATAATGAATTATTCCCAGTTTCCCAGAGAAATGGGATGCCCCATCCCTGGAAGGGTCCAGGGCCAGCTGTGACACTGTGGAAGGTGCTGGGGTTGGAACTGGGGGAGTTCTGGGATCCTTCCCAAGGATCCAAACCATTCCAGGATAACATTCCCTGTGCAGAGCATCCTCAGGTGGGCACACAGCCCAGGAGTCCCTTGGATAAAGGACACAGCCAGCAGTGCTGAGGGATCAGGGCAGTGCTGAGGGATCAGGGCAGTGCTGAGGGATCAGGGCAGTGCTGAGGGATCAGGGCAGTGCTGAGGGATCAGGGCAGTGCTGAGGGATCAGGGCAGTGCTGGACACCAAGCACCCCAGGATTCCCGAGGATCAGCCAGGGAATGCTGCTCCTGCCACCCAGGAAAAGCCCAGGGCACAGAAGTCAGGAGAAGCCCCTCAGCCACTGCAGGGCTGGAGATGAACCTGCTACTCCAGGACTCTTCCCAACCCCCCTGAGATCCCATTCCCATGCTCCTGTCCCATTCCTGTGCTCCTGTCCCTTTCCCTGTGCTCCTGTCCCTTTCCCTGTGCTCCTTTCCCTGTGCTCCTGTCCCTTTCCCTGTGCTCCTGTTCCATTCCCTGTGCTCCTGTCCCTTTCCCTGTGCTCCTGTCCCTTTCCCTGTGCTCCTGTCCCATTCCCTGTGCTCCTTTCCCTGTGCTCCTGTCCCTTTCCCTGTGCTCCTGTCCCATTCCTGTGCTCCTGTCCCATTCCTGTGCTCCTGTCCCATTCCTGTGCTCCTGTCCCTGTGCTCCTGTCCCATTCCCTGTGCAGAGCATCCTCAGGTGGGCACACAGAGCCCAGGAGTCCCTTGGATAAAGGACACAGCCAGCAGTGCTGAGGGATCAGGGCAGTGCTGAGGGACACCAACCAAGGCCCCAGGCATCTGCAGGTGACAAAACCCCCGAGTGCCACCAACCAAGCATCCTGCTGGCAGCGGGGCTGCTGCTCTTGGGAAGCCCCTGTGGCTTGGCAAACACGGAATTATCCAGACTGGGAGAGCCCTCCAGGGCCATCCAGTGCAGCCAGCACCCCTAAACCACATCCCCAGTGCCACACTCAGCGCCTCCAGCACTTCCAGGGTGACTGGGAAAGCCACCCCAGTGCTGACCATTCCTTCAGAGGAAAAAAGCAACAATTCTGATGTTTGCTCTGACCCTCCTGGTGCAGGCTGAGGCTGTTTGCTCCCATCCCCTCACCTGAGGGGTGGCAGAGATCTCAGCACACGCCTCGTGGCTCTGATGGGATCACAAACCCCCACTCTGCATCCTCCCAGCCTCCAGAAATCCAAGTGACAGAGTCACAAACAAAACAGTGAAGCCATCAAAGCTCCCAGCTCCTCTGAGGGAAAGCAGCCCCACAAATGTGTGTTTGCATCCCTGGCTGCTGCCTCACACAAAGGGCCCCTATTCTGTTGCCTCAGCGTGTTCCTGGGAAGCATCCCTCTTTACATCCTGCTCTAATGGATGATTAGGAACATCAAACATATAGATTGAATCACGTAATTATGCCTTTTAAAAAGGCAGCAATATTTGAGCTCAGCCCAGCGCTCGCTGCCAATCAAACCCAGCAGCAGAGCCTGCCTGAGCTCCTTCCCTCTCACCACAGCCTGGATTATTCCTGTGTCACCCTAAACAAGCCCAGCCAGCTCCTGGGCACAATAAAGCAAGGTCTGGACATGATTTTTGGGAGGAGGTTTAGCCAGGAAACAGCAAAACTCCCCAATCATGAAATGGTTTTGGAAGAGACCTTAGAGATCATCTCGTTCCAACTTTTCCTCCAAACCAGACCAGGTTTGCTCAGTGCAGGGTCCCAGGCTGTCAGAGCTGCACGTGGAAAAAGATCCCAAATATGATACTGAATGGAGGGAAGAGGGGCTGGCAAGGGAAATCAGCCCCGAGGTGCAGGCAGACCATGGAGAGCAGGAGAGCACTGGGGTGAGAACCTGGAAAGGGGACAGCACCTCAGCCACCCCAGGAGCATTTCCAAAATGCTCCCTGACACCCAGCACGAGGGGAGGAAAGCCCAGCTGCCCCAGGGGATGCTGGAGGATTCCCCAAGGAAAGCCTCTCCCCAGCCAGCCCAAAGAATCCCGGGAGAACCACATGGGAAAGCTGCAGGAAACACCACCCCTGCCAGTGCCACCCCTGGAAAACCCCTCAGACACTGGTGTGGGTGCCCAGCTCCAGGCCAGGGCAGCAGGAAACCAAAAACACCCTGGAGCAGGTGCACCTGGATTCCAGGAGGAGCCTTCCCCTTCCTGCTGCCTGCCAGGGGAAATCCTACCCGGGTTTGAGCATTACAGATCCCATCAATCACTCACTGCTGGGGGTCCCCTTTAGTGACCTTCCCATGTTTTCCTCTCCCGTGCCTGTTAGTGATAAATCAGCATCTCAGGCACTCAGGGACATGAATCTTCCAAAAAATATCAGGAGTTACTGCTGAGAGCAGTGCAGAGGTAACGGGAACAGAGATGTTTGGGAAGCAGAGTTCTCCTTCATATCCAGCCTGTCCCATAATTCAGAATATGTGAGACACATCAGCAGGAAAAGAGCTGAGTTTAGAAGGAAGGCAGGATGCAAATTGGTGATCAGACCAATTTTTAAGGAATTAGGGATGTTTTGCTACATTTGGTGTCAGTTCACACAACAATCCACATCACAGAACCACAGAACCCAGAGGATGGAAAAGACCTCCAGGATCATCACCCCGTGACCAATCCCCAGCAGAGGATGCTGCCAACCAGAGCAGAGCCACATCCAGGCATTCCCTGGATCCACAGAACCATCGAGATCCTGGGATTCAGCCTGCAGCCCTCAGGGCTGGAGTGCCTTTGCTGACATTTGGTTAAGACCCTGCTGGTGAAAAATGCCCCAAATAAAACCTTCACCCTGAGATCCCTGAAAAGATTCCAAGCCAAAATTCCAGAAAAACCCCAACCACTCCCCCTGCAGTGGTGCCCCTCAGTGTAAAGGTTTGGGATGTTCTGGAAGGTGATGGAGCTGACAGAGAATGCCCCTGCCATGCCTTGGTTTTACAGGGATGTGCCAGCTCCTGATGGATTCCCTTACAAGCTGCTGGGAATTCCCTCTGGCACCAGGACAGTTCTGTGTTGGAGTCCAGGACATCCCTGTGGCCACCCTGGAGGGTTTGGAGACCGGACAGGGGGTCTGGGGTCTGTCCAGGGGGGTCAGAGCCTCACACAGAGCCCAGGAGGACACTGCCTCTGATCCCTGCCATGGCAGTGAATGCCCACAGTGTATGAAGAATCACAAACCCTAAGAATTTAAAAATAAATAGTAGCTAGTTTGTTATAGAATATAAATATAGAAATTNTGATAACACTGCTGGACTCAGCCTGTCTGCTCTGGCTCTGGTGTGAAACACCCAGGGCAAAGAGAAGACTGAAAACCTGATTACCCCGGGGAACAGCAACCCCAGGGAAATCCCCAGGGAACAGCAACCCTGGGGGAGACCCCACTGCCTCGGGGAACAGAAACCCCGAGGGGAATCTCAGGGAACAACGATCCCAAGAGTTCTGCAGAAATTGTCCTGTTTGGAACCACGGAGCAGAGAGTGACAGCTCAGAAAAGCAAAAACAAAGGAGGAGAAATGTGGGGAAAGCTGGGAATTGCCCACCACATTCCAAGGGCCACAGTGCCCAACCTGCCTTTAATCCCTTGGAAGAGCCACTCAAGTGCAGCACCAGCACATCCACACAGATCATCCCCTGCTGCTTTTCCTCCTCAAAAAAAAAACCAGGAGTGAGTGAAGGATCCTGAGGGCCAGAGCAGGGAGCTTTTCCTCGGAAAGTGGTGCTGGACTGGGGCAATTCCCAGCCGGGATCGCAGAATCCTTGGGCTGGAACCCTCCAGGATCATCAGGGACGGGACATCCCTGCTGCTGCCCCCTCCAGGAGCCAGAGGAGAATCAGAGGAGAATCGCACTCACCGCTCCCAGCATGATCCTGAAAATCAGCCAGCGGAAGCTCCAGATGACAACCCGGGAGGGAGGAGAGCCCCGGGGCAGGCGGGACAGCGTCCAGAGCGGGCACAGGAAGATTCCCAGGAATCCTGTCTCCAGCAGCTGGGATTCCCACCCTGCAGGGCCAACAAGGAGAGAAAAAGGAAATAATTATGGTGTTAGAGCGCTGGAAGTTACCCTGGAATAATTATTAAATATCATTATTAATTATTATTATTGATATTATATTAATTAAATACCCTGAATAATAATTATGGAGCACTGGAAGTTATCCTGGAATTTAATTGGAATGGAAGGATTAAAAATAAAAAAACACCTTGAATGCTTTTTAAGGTTAATTTGGGGGAAATCAGACATCCCACATGGGGGGATTGAGGGGTTTGAGGCTTTGGGGTTGTGTTGTTCTTCTCCAAGCACAAACTGCATAAAAGGGGGGATTTTATAGAAATTAATAACTTCTGTGGAGCAGACAAAAATGAGATTTAATGCCCTGGGAAGTGGCACAGGACAACCAAGCAGTGCCCCTGATTCCTCCAGTCAGGGATGGATCCAGCAGTGCCACGGACTGGGCTGGATTTGTGCCAAAATGGGGCCGTTTTAGCTTCAAAAAACAGTGATTGGATCCTGAATCCACATTCAGCACAATGAGAAGCTTGGAATTTTAATCACAAAAAAATCAAAATGCTACCAGAATTCTCCATTAGGCCACTTTCAATTGCTGGATTTTACACATCCCTGGATTTAACCAAATTGCCCTGGACTGAGCTCAAAGCAGAGCTTGGGATCCCTCCATGAATCCATTCCCTGGATCCCCTGGAGCAGACAGACTCCACCTCATCCCTGTAAAATCAGAATTTGCATTTCCTCCTCCATCCCAGCCTATAAATATTGGGAGGATAATTCCAGGAGAGGCAGAACAGCTCTGTTTTGACAGGTGAAGTCCAACCCCCTCCACGTCTGAAAACACCAATTTATCCCTGCCAAAACAGAACTGCTCCAGCTTTGTCCCACCTCCAATCATTCTGATTCTCAAATATTCCTGTATGATAGAATTGTACTCTGAAACCATTAAAAAAAAAAAAAAAAGAAAGAAAAAGACAATAAATAAATGGCTCATTGGTGAGGAGAATTCATGAAAATTCCTTATCTTGGAGCCAAGATAAGGCACTGATATTTTCATTTATCAATTAAACCAGGCAGTGTCCATGGCTCCTGTTCCTTCCCAAGGTTTCTCCAGGCACTTCACCACTTTGATCCCAAACAATTCCCTTCCAAATAGACAGGGAAACACATCCCAAACTATTCCAAACCCATCCCAAACCCATCCATCCCTTCCAGCTTCAGCCTGAGCCCCCTGAGCCCCCACCCCAAGATTTTTCCAGCCCCTGATTCGATGTTGTCACACGAGAAACACCACTTTGAATTTGCTTTAAAATATTTCCAATACCGGTCGTGAAACCTCCTTTTTTAATCTTAATGTGCAAAAAAAACCCTTAAATCAAACCGGAATTTTTAAAACTCAGATTATTACACATCAAAGGCATTAAAAACTCCCCCTCCTCCCTCCACACATCCTTTGGTTCCCAGCACAGCTCCCCCCGCACTCCCAGATGCCCAAATTAATGTTTCTGGGAGGAGAAATAAGGAATATTGTCCCGCAAGCAGCTGCAGCAGGAAAGCACCGGCTCATCCCAAAAGTGAAAGGTTAATTGTGCCTGAACCCAGCTCCGGGGCTGACTGGCACCAAAAGGGTCGTAGATCTCCCTCATTCCTGCCAGCACAAGAATCCCACTGTTATCCCTGTTTTCATATGGTAATCACCGCTGCCCCGCCGGGGATGGGTGTGATCCAAACTCCGCATCCCCGAGCATCCATCCCTCACCCAGCGGCGCTCCCGCTTTATCTGAACCCCGGCTGGCAGGAAGGGGCACAGCAGGGCGCTGCGGTGGGCAGCACCATCCCCGCACGCCCCGTGGGATGCTCTCACTCCTTCCTGGCACGGCCTGGCCTCCCTGGGCCGTGACTCCAGCCTGGCACCTGGGCTTTTATCCCCAGGGATGTGCTGGAGCCTGGCACCGCCGGCACAGCGGGACAGGGCACAGCAGGATGCTGTGATGGGCAGGACGATTCCCGCACACCCCATGGCTCTGGGGATGCTCCAGCACCCATGGGGGCCGAGCCAAGCCTTCCTGGCATGGTTTGGCCTCCCTGGGCCGTGACTCCAGCCTGGCACCTGGGCTTTTATCCCCAGGGATGTGCTGGAGCCTGGCACCGCCGGCACAGCGGGACGGGGCACAGCGGGATGGGGCACAGCAGGGCGCTGTGATCCTGCAGGACAATTCCCGTACATCCCATGGCTCTGGGGATGCTCTCACTCCTTCCTGGCACGGCCTGGCCTCCCTGGGCCGTGACTCCAGCCTGGCACCTGGGCTTTTATCCCCAGGGATGTGCTGGAGCCTGGCACCGCCGGCACAGCAGGATGGGGCCGTGCCAGGATGGAGTGAACGGTGCTGCCAGCTGGGACGGGGCGCTGGCACCCCCGGCTGCTCTGCAGCTAAGCCGGGCCTAAGCCGGGTTTAACTGCAAGGGCAGACAAGGACAAACTCTGCTCACATGCCAGGGCAGGTCTGAGCCCCCCAAATCCCCCAGTTTGGGGTTAAATCCTGCCCGGCTCTGGCTGCTCCTGGTGAGGGCACACGTGGCTTGTGGGGCTCTGCTCCTGCCTCAGGGCACGGCACAAGGCTGGGAGAGGCTCTGATTTATTCACAACCCCCTTCCTGAGGGATGGAGGCTCCAGAGCTGCCCATAAGGGATCAGTTTTCTGGGAGACATCGCCCACTGTGATTCTTCCCAGCCTCCATCCATCCCTCCATCCCTCCATCCCATAAATCCATCCTCACCCTGAGCCTCTCCTGGCCAAAACCCTCTTCTCCCCAAAGCTGTCTCCTCAAACCCTTCTCCATGCAGCACAGACTCATCCTGACCACAATCTGTCATTCCTAGAAAAATGTTAACCTTGGAGAAGCCCTCCAAGACCCCCAGGCCCACTCCTCTTCCAGCTTCATCTCCTGCAAACAAACTGCTGCTGGCCTGTGGGGGCACTTTGGGTGGTGGGATCATCCCAGAGGCTCCTGTGCTGTGGTTTCTATAAAAATCCCAACTCAACCAGGAAGATTTGAGGATATGAACATGCTGAACACCACGAGTGAATCCCAGCTCAGCGGGCGCGGGGGCAGCTGGGCTGGGCTCACCCTGGCTGGGCTGTAAGATGATCCCAGGCCCAAGATTAGCAAATCCATCAGCAGAACCTCCCGTTCCTCCCCGCTGACTCACACACAGTTGTTCACATCTGCCCTGAAAGCCTCACACTCCAAATCCTTGGGATTCTCAGACAGCCCTGAGGCTGAGCCCTGCTGGGGTTTGAGTGTTGTCCCCTCTGAGCACCTCTGAGGGGTTCACAGAGCCCAAACACTGTGGGACCCCCGAGGGATCAGCCAGGTCCTGCAGGGGAGCCCTGAGGAGAGCTGGGCCCTCACTGACCCTGCCAGCTCCTAAATTCAGGATTTCTCCTGGTTCCTCACTGACCCTGCCAGCTCCTCAACTCCAGGATCTCTCCTGGTTCCTCACTGACCCTGCCAGCTCCTCAACTCCAGGATCTCTCCTGGTTCCTCACTGCCTCTCCCAGCTCCTCAACTCCAGGATCTCTCCTGGTTCCTCACTGACCCTGCCAGCTCCTCAACTCCAGGATCTCTCCTGGTTTCTGCCCTCCTCTTGCTGCTATCAAATGGGAGTGGTGAGGAAGGTGAGGAAGGTGAGGAAGGTGAGGAAGGTGAGGAAGGTGAGGAAGGTGAGGAAGGTGAGGAAGGGGAGGAAGGGGAGGAAGGGGAGGAAGGGGAGGAAGGTGATGATTTAGGTCCCTCCCAACCTGAGCCATTCCAGGATTCTCCAGTGAGATGCATTTGATGATGTGGCAGTGCCAGGAGGCCGACACAGCCACATCCTCCATGTGCTCCACACACTCTGGGAAGCACATCCCAAACCTTCCTCCAGCTGCAGCAATTTTGGCAGGGCAGAAAAAAAAAAACAGACATGAAGGAGTCGCCTCCATGACCTGGGGGAACTCAGAGAAGGAACTGGGATGGAATCATGGAATGGTTTGGGTTGGAAGGGATCTGAAAGCCCATCCAGTGTCACCCCTGCCATGGCAGGGACACCTTCCACCATCCCAAGCCCTATCCAGCCTGGCCTGGGGCACTCCCAGGGATGGGGCAGCCGTGTTGGGACAGCCCCACTCTGGGGCTGTGGGATGGGAGGGCAGATATTGCCCACTGCAGCTCCAGGAGCATCCACATGGAAGCCACGGAGCATCCCCAAACCAAGGAACAATCTGGGAATGAAGACAGCAACGACCTCCTCCAGCAACATTCGCCACTCCTGGAGCTTTGGGGGTGAAACCCACCCCACAAACAGCAGCAAACCCACCAGGGCTCTCTCCAAGAGACAATTCCCATCCTCCAAGCTCCGACCAGCACATCCTCATCCCATCCCGGGCCGCACTGACACTGCTGGGAACGAAAGGGTCACGTTGTTGACCCACCTGCTCCTGTTTTCCTCACTTGGATCTCGTCAAATTTCAGCAGCTGCAGGGCAGCACAAAGCCCCCCTTTGTTATCTCTGGCACAGCCGGAGAGGGAGCCACGGGCTGGGTTTTTTTTGGGGAAAAAAAAAAGGAATAAAATCAAGTGCCAGCGGCGGCTGCGCCCGCCCCACACGCGCTCCAAGGGTTTGGGATGTGCTTGGAACTCAGTGTGGCAAAATCCAGAGTTTGGGATTTTCCAGAGGTCTCTGCTGGGGCAGGGGAGGAGGAGGAGGAGCAGGGAGGATGTGCCAAAGGAGAGGAGGGAAGGGAGGAAGCAAACCCCAAACCTAAATACACTAAATACATTATAAACCTAAATTATTATATACCTAAATACTCTGTATACCTATATACACTGTATACCTAAATTATTATATACCTATATACACTGTATACCTATATACACTGTATACCTAAATTATTATATACCTAAATACTCTGTATACCTATATACACTGTATACCTAAATTATTATAAATATACTGTATACCTAAATTATTATATACCTGAATACACAATATACCAATATACACTGTATACCTAAATTATTATATACCTAAATACACTGTATACCTATATACACTCTATACCTAAATTATTATATACCTAAATACTCTGTATACCTATATACACTGTAAACCTAAATTATTATAAATATACTGTATACCCAAATTATTATATACCTAAATACACAATATACCTAAATACACTGTATACCTAAATTGTTATATACCTCAATACACTATATACCTAAATTCACCTATTCCTTTTAGGGTTTTCAAGTGTTTTGCCTCTTTCAAATGCTCTAACCCTGGTGCAATGTAGGGTTTGTATTGGTATTTAAACATCAGGTGATGTCCAATTTTCATTGTTATTATTTATCATAAATTCACCATGCAGGTCCCCACAGCCTGGCCGTGGCTGCAGAGCAGTCAGCACAGTCCTTTCCCCAGTCTCCACATCCCAAACCAGTTTGTTGGATAATCAGGGGAAAAGCAGTGAGGGAGGGAAGGGCTGAAAGCCTCCAGAAGGTAAAAATCAGGTCCAGAGATAACGAATTTTCTTATTTTCTGTTTTTCTGACTCCAAAAAACCACCTGGCCAAAATCAACCCTCCTACCTGGCCATGCTAGAAAGAGCTCACGTAATTAATTCTGATTATTTCCCCTTCCTCAAACACGGGCTGAGGTGAAGGCAGCCAATTGATTCACTCTGTGCAGAGACACCCACACACTGAATTTCCACAGAGCACGTCTGCATGGCACAGACAAATGCTGCTCCAACAATGCAGCTTTTGCAGCTCCTCCAGCTCCCAGTGCAGCTGTCTCCCTGTGGATATTGTGTCAGGCAGCCACGGGGAGGGAGATCCAAACACATTTCCCTGGAATTAGACCTGCTCCCCAGCCCACCTCCCTGAACCCTGGCTTGGTTTCAGCCCCAGCCTTGAGGCACCTGTTGGGAATATCTGAGTTGTGCTGGGGACTTTGGATTTATCCCTGCTCCAGGGTCTGCATCACCCCTGATTTTGGGGTGTCCTGAAATCCCAAATGAGACTTTGGGACTGAACCTCTCCGGGCTCACAGCACCCACAGCTTCCAGCTCCCACCCCGAGGGTCCCTCCCCAAACCCCTGGGAATCCTGGAGCCTTTGGGGACAGAGCTCCCTGTGCTGTGCCCTGGGAGGGGCAGGAGGGTGGGCACAGCCCCGGGGGCAGCGCCAGCCCCGGGCACAGCCAGCTCCCATCGGGCATTCCATGGAAAACCCAGCCAGAGCTGGGCCTGCTGCAGCCACATTTAAAGGGCTGACCCCAAACCATCAGATCTTGACTTGAAAATTCTTCTCCTCCTCTCCCTGGGCACAGCCCTGAGGCTGCCAGAGCTCCAGGAGAGTTTGGACAACGCTCCCAGGGTGGGATTGCTGGGGTGGGACTGGACAATTCCTGCAGATCCTTCCACCCCTCAACAACCTCCTCAGAGGAAAGCAAAGCTCCAAACCATCTCTAAAGGAGCAGCCTGGACAATGCATCCCCCAGGCAGTCAAATCCCCAAATCCTGCCCCTGCCAGCTCAGGAACACCTCAGGATCTCCAGTGTGGGTGATCAGCCCCACCCAAACCAGAACCACCCCAGCCCCACCTGGGTTTGGCTCCCACAGGTCCTGTTAGCACCTTGGAATGAGTGGGTTTTCCCAGTCATTTTTCCTTTTGCAGAAGGACAACCACCCTCCCAGAGGGAAGGACTGCCTCCCTTCACTGCCCAGCTTTCCAACATCAACACAAACAGAGGCACAAAGATGAGAAATGCTCCAGTTTGTGTGGAGTTTTCCCTCTAACTGGGCAGGATTTGAGGTGATTCCTAATGGAGACAGCAATGATCACAACCTGTGAACATCAAACTCCCATTAATAACCCCAAAGAGCAGCTCTGAATCTCCTCCATCAACAGAGAACACGTGTGAGGATTAATATTGAAAGAATTCAGGAAGGCAAAGCCCAGGCACTCGCACAGCAGAGCTCACTTTTTGACCAATATAAAGCAGAAAGTTTCAACTTTGGGATTTAAAAACACTGCAGAGCAACACAGACGATTTTGAGATCAGCCCCAAAAAATTCCCCCCAAAATTCTGAGGTGCTGCTCTGAGAAGCAGAGAGGGACCAAGACAGAGAAAGGACAAATGAGAAAGGATAAATGATTAAAAAAGGAAGAAATTTCCCATCAGGTCTGTGAGGAGGAGACAACGAGCAGAGGCCATGATTTATTGCTCCTCCTTCAGCAGTGCCCCTCACTCAGACCCCAAAACAAAGGGACACCTCTCACTTTGGGGTCTCCAGGCTTTTCAGAGCCAAAACTCTTTGCTAAAGCTCAGAACCCCTTTGGAAAACATCCTGGGCAGAGCTGCCAACCCCAGGACACCACAAACCCAAGATCAGGCCCAGCCAAACCCACCTTCAACCACCACCACGAAACATTTCCCATTTCTACTTCACAAAAGTCACCTCAGCCTGGGGACATTTCACATTTCTGCAGCCACCAGAAAAGTTCTGGCTGTTGTTGGAAGATTTGGGAGAACGTTAGCAGGAACTTTTGTTCTTAAAGTATAAACTACCCAGAAAAAAAAAAAAAAATTTAGCATAAAAACTTTTAAAAGCTTCCAAGTGCTCTCCAGGGTAGTCATTAGGAACTACTTAGGTAACAGGAGGGTGATAACAGGGAGTTAATGCAGCGTTAAATTAGCCCTCCTTCCATGCAGAACTTTAAGTGACAGAGGAATCAGTTGGGAGGATTTTTATTTTATTTTTTAAATAATGAAGTTAATGGATTTCCTGTTTTTAGCTCTGTGGGCGGCTGTCAATTTGAGGGATCTGTACATACTGGATTTAATTACTCTGTCTTCAGGGAAGGAAAATAACTTCAGCCCTGTTCCTATGAACTCCAGGGGCACCAGGAGCTCTCAAGGTGAGGAGAAGGTGCCCACACTGGAAACAGCATTCCCTGAAATCCTCTTGGCCAGAGAATTTGTGGCTGCTCCATCCCTGGGAGTGTCCAAGGCCAGGTTGGAGGGGCTTGGAGCAGCCTGGGACAGTGGAAGGTGCTGGGAACTGGATGGGTTTGAGGTCCCTCCCAACCCAAACCATTCCAGAGGATTCTCAGCATCTCATCCCTGAAAATCCTCCTCATCCTGTGCCTCAAATCCCAGGGAGTGAGGGGAACAAGCCCCAGGAATGGCTCAGAGCCCAGAGAGGGCAGAGCATTCCCAGGGCTCCCCCTAAGCCAGGCAGAGACAGCAGGGGCAAGGCTGCCTACAAAGAAAGGGGCAGAATCCCAGGATGATTTCAGCTGGAAAAGCCCTCCAAGGTCAAGTCCTACACAGATCCTTCCCATCTGACTGCAGCCCACGACTTCCCAAACCATGGGAGACCAGGATCCAACTCTCTGCTTAGAACCTGATGTTTCAAATTCCAATTAACAATTCCAATTAACGTGGCAACGCTTCAACCCCAGTGCCTGAATGGAGATCCCACCCTGACACTCACCCAGTCCAATTCACCTTTTCTGGGGGAAATCCTGCAATGTCAGGACCATAAAGGTTGGGGAAGACCTCCAGGATCACCAAGCCCATTTTTAGAGTGAGATCACAAAATCCTGGGATCCCTGAGGCTGGAAAAGCCCTCCAGGATCATCCAGTCCCACCAGTGCCCACCTTGAACCCAGCCCAGAGCTCTGAGTGCCACCCCCAGGAACTCCCTGGGCACCTCCAGGGATGGGCACCCCAAACCTCCCTGGGCAGCCCCTTCCAGTGCTGACCACCCTTTCCATGGGGAAATTCCTCCTGATGTCCAAAATGAAGAAAAGCAGAGCCTGTGGGACACAGAGCCCACGTGTCCCACAGGGAATAAATGAAATAGGAAGGGCTGGAAGGACCTGGCTGAGAAACGGGAACAGCCAGGACAAGTGACACCACCAGCAGCAGGTGATCATGGCTACAGATCTGCCACAAACACAGATTTCTGTGAAAAACAGAGAAGCTGAAATCCTGCAGCAGTTCCAGCACTGCACAAGGACAGGGCAGCGCATTCCTGCTCATCCCACTGAGATTCCCAGCTTTCTGCACAACCTGCCACGCTCATTCCATCTGCTGCTCCCAGCCTGGCCCCTGCCATGTGCCCCAGGAGCTGAACTGCTCCCAACAGGTGTCTGCTGGGCCTTAAATCTTCTTTTCTGGCAGCCTCAGACCCCGCCAGCAGCTGTTCCCTGATGCCTTCAGTTTTAACTTTTATATTTTGCAGATTCTGCAGTGCCTTGGTACCTCACTCTGAGCTCCATACAAAGTGTTACCCACAGCTCAGTCACACAGAACAATCCTTCTCCAGCCCCAGAACCAAGGGCACCACTGCAGCTTCAGCCCAAAAGGTACAAACAGCAAACTGAGGAGAATAATCTGGGAGGATGGGACTGCATCTCCTGAAGCTGTCATTGGACAAATAAAATAAATATATAAATGGACCAGAACTCATAAAGTGTGAAAACTCCTGACCCACTGTCTGTCTTGGGTGTAGCCCTGGCCAGGCTCTTGTACTGCCCAAGGTGGATCCTTTTAAAGCCTTTTTAATAAATCCCTGCTTTATTCCTTTAACTCTGTCTGTCCTCTGTTCCAGGCAGCCTCTCAAGGCATCACCCTGACCCCACTCTGTCTCTCCCCATCCCAAACTGCCATTCCCAGCTCACACACTTCAGCAAGGAATTAAACCCAGCACCATGAAGGCACCTGGCAGGGGTCTCTGCCAGCAAACAGCAAATTAAACAAATTTCTCCTCTGTGTCACAGGAGGCCCCACTGCCCTGCTGAGATCCAGCCTGAGCCTCGTGCGAGCAAAAATTTCACCCCAAGTGTTTGCAGGAGATAAATCCAGGCCAGGGATGATTTTCCTAAAGGATTTGAAGTGAATCTCTCATGGAATATCATCTCTGCCTCCCTGATTTTTTTTTCCCCTGAATGGTGCTTTTAAAGCACAGTTTGTTTATGGAGTAGGGTAAAAACTGCTGGATAATTGATTAACCTCAAGGCAAATATCCCTGTCCAGCACCCAGCAGACACAGGAGGGACACCAAAGGTGGGATTTGCAAGGGCTGTGTGAGAATTGTGGAATTTTGAAGGTTGGAAAAGATCTCTTAAATCATCAGGTCCAATGATCAATCCACAGCCACCGTGCTCACCGTGTCCCCAAGTGCCACCTCCACGTGGCTCCTGCACAATTCCAGGGATGGGGATTCCCCCCCTGCCCTGGGCAGCCTCTCCAACAACTCTTCCCATGAGGATATTTTTTCCTGAATTCTCAGAGAAGGCCCTGAGTGGTTTCTGATGGAATTCACCAGTGCAGAAGGAGATTTTGCACAGGAAGGGTTTCAGGCCCAGGGAGGTTTGGAGTCCCCAGCCCTGGAGGTGTCCAAGCAGGGACTGGAGGTGGCACTCAGAGCTCTGGGCTGGGGACAAGGTGAGGACTAAATTGTCTTGGAGGTTTTTTCCAATCTGAATGATTCCAGGATTCCTGCACCACCTTTTACACCCAAAACCTTAAAAAAAAACCAAACCAAGCAAAAAACAACAAAGGAATCTAAACAGAAAACCATGACAACACCACTCCAGTGCTATAAATATGATTTTTCTGATTCTAAAAGGGGATGTGCTCTGTCCACACTCCAGGCTATTTTCCAGGATTACAGTTCAATCAGAAAATGGGCACTGCCAGGTCCTTTTGGACATCCCTGCATCCCAAAAAAAAAAGCAAACAGGAGTCTCCATTCAGCCCCATCCCTCACAGAACTCAACCAGCTCCAAGGAGGCTTCAGGGCTGGAAATCTGCTGCAGTTCAGGGCTGCTTTCATCCAGGCCTTTTGCAACACCATGAGCTCAGAGGTGACCAGAGTGACCCCAACACCCACAGCCTGAACTCCAGGAACCTCCAGGAACAAAGGAAGGGGGAGCCAGGGGGAGCAGAGCAAATGTGGATCTCAGGAAATCAAAAAGCTGCTTTCAAAAGCTGAATTTAAAGAGATCTGAGGGGATGGAGGAGGAAGCAGCAGCTTGTGGGTGATTATGGGGCACAAATGCAAGAAGGGTGAGGAGGTTTTTCTCCCCTGCACTGTGCAAAGAGGAGCAAACACAGAGGAAGAAATGCTGATGGTCAGACATAACCTGAATTATGGGCTAAGGTTAAAAAATCTCCAAAAAAGCCCAAAAAGAACCAGTTCAGCAATCATTTCATAAAGTAACACAGTGAGAACTCAAGTCAGAGAATCCTGGGATGGTTTGGGTGGGAAGGGATCAGCTCATTCCACCTCCTCCCCACGGGCAGGGACACCTTGCTCTGCCCCAGGCTGCCCCAAGCTCTGTCCAGCCTGGCCTGGGACACTCCAGGGATGGGCAATCTGTGCCAGGGCCCCTCCAGCCTCATTTCCATGGCTCCTGGAGAAAGCCACAGGGTTGGATAACCCAGCAAAAACCCACCCAGGGCAGCCCCAACGCCCCCTCCTCCAGCCCCATCACAAACCCCACAGAGCCTCGCTGGTGAAGGAGCAGGGCAGCAGGAAAGCAGCATTTTCCCAAAAAATCCCCATTCCCTGGGTCCTGCTGCCAGCTGGAGGCCCCAGCAGCCCCCTGGCAATGCACAGCCCCAGATTATTCCTGCATTTTCCAGCCAGCAGCCTGGGTGGTGGCTCTGCCATGTGAGTGACATCAGGGCCACTCGTGAGCGCATTCCCGCTGGATAATTAAGGATTTTTGCTTCTCATTTGAAGAAGAAACTTTTTACATTTCACTGGAAACCGCTGGGATCGACCACATGAGAACAACAAGCAGTGACAAGTGATATTAAACAGCTCCTCACAGATGTCCCAGCACCACAGAACTTGTTCACCCTGTAAGGAATCCAAATGACTTCAGTGCCTAAAGTGAACCAGATGAATGATTTCAGTCCTCACTCTGCACTTATTAAATCAGCCTGAAAATCCTACGCTGCTCTGCGGTGGGAGGGAACATCAGGATCATCGTGTGCATGCCCCAGAGCAGAAGGATCCAGAAAAAAAAAGAAAGAAGAAAGAAAGGAAAAAAGGAAAAAAAAAGAAGGAGAAAAGAAGAAAAGAAGAAGAAAAGAAGAAGAAAAGAAGAAGAAAAGAAGAAGAAAAGAAGAAGAAAAGAAGAAGAAAAGAAGAAGAAAAGAAGAAGAAAAGAAGAAGAAAAGAAGAAGAAAAGAAGAAGAAAAGAAGAAGAAAAGAAGAAGAAAAGAAGAAGAAAAGAAGAAGAAAAGAAGAAGAAAAGAAGAAGAAAAGAAGGAAAAGAAGAAAAAAGAAAGAAAAAAAAAAGCAAAAAAAAAAGCAGTTTTTAAAGTGTACAGCAACATAAAACTAACATGGAATTATAAAAAAACTGTAAAAAGCATGCATAGCTCAGAGATTCTCCAGACAAATAAAACCTGGGCAAACATCCTGCCACTGCTTCAAATATCTGAGTTTTGGTAAAATAATTATTAACCAGCCAGCTGTTAAGTGGTATTGGGTTTTATACACAAAAATACTCTTCTTTTAGAGAATCACAATGATTTGGGCTGGAAGGGACCTGAAAATGATCTAATTCCAAATTCTCAGCTGGGCTAGGAAAGGATTTAAGAGATCAATCCTTTATGAAGTGAGAGTGTCCCACTGAGTGACCACACAAGCACAGATTTTAAAGATAAATTATTTTTGAAGTCTCTAAAAACGTGGAAATAAAGAAAAGAGTTTTCCCTCTGCATTTCCAAAGAGCCCAGATCCTCTCCCTGATGCAGAGAGAGGAGTTTTTAGCATCCATGGCATCCCAGGACTCAAAAATGAAACCAAACACTTCAAGAAATTCCTGTACAGGATAATTTTGCACAGAGAAAGTGCTGACCCTTAAAGAGCAGCACGTGTTTGAGCTGCTTTCATTTCATTTTCCCTCCAAACCTCACCAAGGAGAGTTCAAAACTCTGTGACTGAGTCAGAGTTACAAGGTACTCAATAAAAACCTCCACCGATTTCTTCTGGCCATAAATCCAAAAGGTAGGGTTGTGCAACACCAGTCCTTCATATTTAATAATAACAAACAGATGGGAAAATATTGTAAATAAATTATTTGAACTGTCCAAGCTGTGTGCAGAATGTCCTGGCCTAATTCCCCTGCATCTCTGCAGGGTTTGCCCTGCAGATCTCTGAGCTCTCCCTGTGTCTGGAGGGGCAAATATCAGCACCCAGTGACTTAAAATAAGATTAAAAAGAGATGAAATCACCACTGGAGCTACATCCTCGGGCTGACACAGCCCAGTCAAACATGGGGAAGGCTTTTCCAGGACAGAGGAGGAGCTTCAGCTCCTCCAGGGCCCCCAGGGATGGGATTTACCCTGCTCCAGGGTCTGCATCATCCCTGATTTGGGGTGATTTGAAATCCCAAATGAGACTTTGGGACTGAACCTCTGTGGGGCTTGGAGCACCCACAGCTTCCAGCTCCCACCCTGAGGATTAAACCAGCAAATCTTGATTTTAAAATTCTTCTCCTCTGCCTGGCCACTGTTTGAAAAGCTGAATGAGCAGGAGAACCTTACTAGGGATTTCATCAGGAATATTAAGAAGCCACATAAATGAGAGTGGAAAATATTTACATTACACGTTGTGCTAAAGGGGATGAAAAGTGGGATTTCAAAGCTTAGCAAAGGACAGATGGGAAGAGCTGCAGCTCTGCATTATCCCCTCAGACACCCCCCTGGCATCCCCTTCCCCATCCCAATGGGAATTTCTGCTCTCCAGGCTCTGCTTTCCCCTGGCTGAGATCAGAGCAAACCCAAGTGCACTGAGACTGCCCCACATTTACACCTGGGCTTTCCCCTGGTGCTTCCCAACCTGTATTTGATGGAATAAAGAGGTCCAGGTGACAATTGGTGACAAAGGGCTGTGCTGTCACTCTGGCAGACACATCACACCTCCCCAAATAACCCCATTCCCTCAGGAACCCAAAACAAGAACCAAGAATCATTTCCCTGGAGGTTTCTGCCCCTCATCCTTCACCTTCTCCATGGCTCTTCTCCCCCCAAAGGATCCTTTCCCGCCACATTAGCACAGACATTAAAGATAAATCATTTCTGAAGTATCTAAAAATTGGAAATAAAGAGAAGAGGGCACAGCAAAGCTTCAGGCACCAAAATCCCCACTCAGGTCACCCTGGAACCCTCTCTCCCCAGGCTGTAACAAGGACAGGTGATTTTGGGACACATCCAGGCCCACTTCTTAAAAAAGAAGAGGAAACCACCAGAGAGCTGCCATAAAAGCAGTGACTGAGCCCAGGCAGGGGTGCAGAGGAGATTCCAGTGCTGGAAATCCTGACATTTATCTGCTGGGAGAGCAGCAAATCTGAACCTTGGCTCCCTGCAGCTTCCCAGGAAGGGCTGGGAAGAGCCTGGCTTAACACTGCGGTTTCACCCGGCCTGGGGAGGGAAAAAAGCCCATGAGAAAATGATTTTGCTGGGCTGAAAATAAATAAATGAACCCTGGTGCTCGAGGAGGCTCGGGGAAGGCGGTGGGTGCAGTGAGGGGGTGGCCAGAAATATTTGGCTAGGTAGGAGTGCCCTGAAATGAGGAATTCCTGAAATGGGAACGGGAGCTGGGACAGCCCAGGGCTGGGGAAGAGCTCAGGAAATGCAGGCAGCCCACACAGGGAACAGCCACAAACAGCAGGAAAACACAGAGGGATTTGGGCTCCCAGGAAATTCCTGTCCCCAGACAGGGGCTGGGACAGCAGGAGGAGTGGCAGCTCCACTCCCGAGCTCCCTGCTGGTTTTGAGGCACTTTCTGCTCTTCTCCTTCAGGTTTTGCATGTTTAATTTTGGACTGATTGAACCCCAAATCAGGAGTGCAGGGGATGCACTGAAACCCCACAAAGTCCCTTCCAACCCTGATTTTTAATGATGCTCAGGCATTAATGAGCTCCTGCTCTCAATTACAGGCAGGAGAGGCAGGGAAATACAGAAAATCTGGTTGCTAAGATGTTCTTCACTAAAGCACACAATTTCTCTCACCACTGAAGTCTGAATTTGTATTTATCTCTCCACTACAACACATTTTCTTCCCAATTTAAAGAAGGCAAAGCAAAAAGAACTGCATCAACTCCAAAAATCCTGACTTCCCTTTTGTCAGTCCAGAAATGTGCTCAACCCCAGCACATTCCCACAAATAATACCAAGGAAACATTTTTGGCCAAAGGAACTTCAAGGAGAAAGCCCCAGGCAGCTCCATTCATGGAGTTTGTTCCACCCCAGGCAGATCAGGGAGTCTGGATTTAGAGGAAGATCAAACTTGACCTCTGGCTCTCACTTCCACCAGTTCTGATGCATGAAGGGAACACAGAAAATGCAATAAACCTCAAAAAAGAGACTTGTGAAGGATCCCAGAGAATTCCAAAAGGGGCTCTGCCAGCATAAATACAATTAAACAATATTTAACCTTCAGTAGCATTGAGCTGTCAAATAAATATCCCTAAGAAGACAACTTAAAAGAAGGGGAAAAAACCAACCCCACACCATTCCTTCTCCTCCTTCCAGCAGGAAAAAAGGGATAAGAATAGATAAGAACACAGGACAAATGTCCTGGAAAAAAGCCTTAATTTTATTGCTCAAACCAATGGGGTTTTAATCCACGGCCAAAAGAAAGGACCAGATAGGAATGGGCAGGAAAATTGATTTTTTTTCATTTCCATTGCAATGCTGTGGCTGGGTCCTGCAGGGAGATGCTCCAGACCAAGAGCTTTTCCAATCCTCTCACTGATTAAAAAAGACAAAAATCAAGGCCACTTAACCTGACCCAAACTTCTCCTCTGCCCATCAAACATTCCTGATGGAAAGCAACCAAAATCCACGGATTTCCACCCAAACTTCCCCACCTCAGATTGATTAAAAGGATGGAGAATATCCCAAGAATTGGATTCCTCAAAAAGGGCCCAGCCTTCCTCAGAGCTGCCCTGAGATGTCCAATGCCAAGAGCTCAACCCTTTAATTAATAATTCTTTAATTAAGAAGAACATCCACCAGGAAAAATGGAGCTCCAAAACTCCATAGAAGAGCTGGAATCAGCCTCATAAATCACTGCCAGAAAACTTTCATGGGATGTAGATCAGGGCAAAAAAGGGGCATGGAATGGGAAGGAGGCACAGATAAATCAGATTTTGGAAATGAGAGAGGATAATGGAAAAGGAAAACTCCAGCAGCTCCCTGGGTGCCCTTTGGTTTGCTGTGATTATCCAGGGGTCACTCTGCACATCAAGGTTTATTTAACTTCAGGAAAACACAAAAATAAAAATCAAAATTCATCCCCTGTGCCAGACCTGGACTCTGGATGGGAGGAAGCCCTGAAGGCAGCTCTGCCCAAACTGGGGACAGACAGGGAACCCAAACAGCTCCACACTGGGAATTGTCAGCTGTGGGACCAGCACTGACCCACTGTTTCCACTGGAGCCTCCCCAGCCCATCCTCCTCACTAAAAATCAGGAGAAAACCTTCCCATCTCCCACTTTTGGGGTGGATTCTGCTTTTGGGTGGGCTCTGGGTTCACAGAACGTTCCCCAGAGGTGATTCTTTCCAGGTGGATTTTCCCTGGGGTTTGGGACAGCTGGGAAGTACCACAGGGACAGAAAGTGCCAGAATTGCTTTGCATGTCAGGACCCTGCAAACACAAAGGCTTCAAATCCAGCAGAATTCCATAAATCAGGTGGAGAGCAGGCTGGACAGGGCTTGGAGCAGCCTGGGACAGTGGAAGGTGTCCCTGTCCATGGACAGGATGAGCTTTGAGCTCCCTTCCAAGCCAAACCATCCCATGATTCCAAAAAACGAAGCCAATGTCCTCTGCAGCTGCTGCAACACCTGCCAAAAATCCTCTTTAAAACGCTTGTTTGGGTTTTTTTTTTTTTTTTTTTTTTTTGAAAATCAGAGCAAAATGCTCTGAAAATAATCCCACAATGGAACATTTACAGAGCCCTTGGTGTGGGCACTGCAGCTCAGCCCTGCTCAGGAGCTGCTCTGGTTTTCCAGAGGGAAAACTCATCCTTTGTCATGGAATGGGAACAACTAAAAAAGGGAAAAAGCAGAAGCTCCAGGGTGTTTGTGGCCACAGCTGGGGAGCAGAGCAGTCCCAAATCCCTGATTTTCCTTCCCAAATCCCTCTGAGCCACAGGACAGGGGAGAGCCCTGCAGGTGCCCCTGGGCACACCTCAAACCCCAACCCCATCCCAGCCTGGGCAGGAGGGCTCAGCTCCCTGAGGGATGCACAAAATGAGGATTAAAATACATTAAACATCAAATTATA
>VXBR01008871.1:125211-141331 GCA_013400215.1 Cisticola juncidis | reverse complement strand
TATATAAATATATATATTATACTCATCATTTATGGTTTTTTTTTATCTAATCAACCTCACTATTTAACAACAACTTCCTACAGATTTACTGGTGCATAAAGGAAAAAACAAGGCAGGATAATTTGTAATTTAATTACTAATAAAAGCAGCTTTTGCTGAAGTTCTCTGTCACTAAGGGAGCCTCCCCTTGCTGATCTCGTGGTGCTGCTCAGCCCCAACTCCCTGGAATAATTCTCATTTCTTGGCACAGTTGAGAACCCCCTGAGGCTCATTTAAAACACACCCCCCCCCAGACGAGGAATTAATAAAATCCTGTATTTTGCTGAACCACATGAAGTTTGTGACGTGTGCCTGGTGCTGATTCCATCAGGGCAGGCTCATGTGATGACAGGCAAACACTTGTGGATTTATTTCTCTGAAGGAGACAAATGCCAAGGAAACCCAACCACTCCCATCCCATAAAAGCAGCAGGAATTCTTGCAGGGATTTCTCCCTTTTTAATAGGTACAAGCAGGGCAGGTCCCCAATCCCCACCAATTTCAGACCAGTTTTTCCTTTTCAAGGCGTCTCTAATGAGTTAACAGAAGTATTAATTTAAAAAATGTGGGTTTTTTTCATGTTTTGGTATTTGAAACATTCCCAACAGATAATGAGGATGAGCAGGGTTGGGTTTTGCATGCTCAGGGATAAATTTCACCAGCAGAACTTTTGATCTGCACATTGTCAGACCCAGAAATTCTGCTGATTCAAAGTGTATTCCACTTGGGTTGCCTAAATCCCATTAAATAGTGATGTCAAGGCTCTTTGCTGCTGGGAGAGACAACAAAAAAAACAGAGTAAAACCAGTGCCCCCCAGCAGTGCCCAACACCCCCAGCTCCTACCAGCCACATTTCCAGGGTCAGAATTCCCTGCTCATCCCCAAATCTCCCTCAGCAGAGCATCCTACAGTGAACCCAGATGGAAACTTCCACCTCCACCACGAATCCCCCTCCTTCCCTGGGCTCTGCAGCTTGGGAGAGGGAAAAGCTCTTTGGCTGCAGGCACATTTTCTGCTCTCCATCAGGATCTGGTCCCCAAAAGGAGCTTCCCAGGAAATCTCCACAAGGTGGGAGGAAAATCCATGTCCCACTTCGCCTGGATCAGCTGGGAATCATAAATATCATTTCACATTTGAGTCAAATTGTTTTCACCACCTTGTACTGATGATGAATTTTAGCTTCAGTATATTCCTGGAAAGTAAAAACTGACAGCAAAGTCTGGTTTGAACCCCATTATTCCCAAGGAAAACGTTTGCTGCTGTCAGGGGTTTGAGGACAGAGCCCTGAAAAACCTCCCAGGGATCAGGAATTCCCAAACCCACACAAAATGCCACCTTTTCCAGAGAATTCCCTTTTTTTCCTGCATGCAAAGCAGGTGGGATGATGGTTTTATTTGCTGAAGGAGGAGCTCACCAGCCCCATAAATTCACATTTCCTTCTGCACTCAGCTCCCCCAGAGCTGCACAGGTTATTTAGTGCTGCTGGGGACAGAAATCTCCAAATCTGCAAAATATTCCCAAAACAATATCCCTAATGGAGTCCATTAAAAAATAGGATAAACCAGGCAGATCTCACCTTTACATCTATGGATGTTCTGAGGAAAATCCAGCTGCATTTGTAATAAAAACAGAGTAAAACCAGTGCCCCCCAGCAGTGCCCAACACCCCCAGCTCCTTCCAGCCACATTTCCAGGGTCAGAATTCCCTGCTCATCCCCAAATCTCCCTCAGGAGAGCATCCTACAGTGAACCCAGATGGAAAATTCCACCTCCACTGCAAATCCCTCTCCTTCCCTGGGCTCTGCAGCTTGGGAGAGGGAAAAGCTCTTTGGCTGCAGGCACATTTCCTATTTTCCATCAGGATCTGGTCCCCAAAAGGAGCTTCCCAGGAAATCTCCACAAGGTGGGAGGAATCCCATCCCTGGGAAGTTGGGAATTGGAGCTCTCCAGGTCCTCCCCTGGCAGGGAGGGATGGAAGCAGGGGATCATCCCCAGGCCACAGCCAAAGGGAGCTCCTTTCCAAAATACCAGCAACAGGGAAAGCTGGATTTCAGGGAAAGCTGGATTTCAGGGAAAGCTGGATTTCAGGGAGAAACCTGCCACAAACCCAGCAGGGAATTGTTAAAAAAGGTGATGCCATGGAAGTACAGAAAATGTGGGAAATCCTCCTGTCCCAGGATGGGATTGTGGGGGAATCACTGAGATTTCCCCTCCCTCTCCAGGCACCCAGTCCAGGATTATTCCAGGTGGATGTTGAGGAGGTTTTTCCTTAAGCCTGACCTGGATCTTCCTTCCCACCACACAACCCTGCAGCTTCTTGTCCTGTGCCCAGGGAGACAGGACAGAATCCTGGGATGGTTTGGGTTGGAAAGAGCTCAAAGCTCATCCAGTGCCACCCCTGCCATGGCAGGGACAGCTGCCACTGTCCCCAGTGCTCCAAGCCCTGCCCTGGGACACTCCCAGGGATGCCCCCAAACCTCTCTGCACCAGGGTTCCAACCTCTCTGCTTCTTTCACCCACCTGCTCTCTGTCTCCTTTCCCTCAGCTAATTAATTTAATTAACCTGTTTAATTTTCCCTCAGCTCATCCAACTCAGCTCCTTCAGCTTTTCTCTCCTGTGCCAAGGTTTGAGCCTCTCCCGTGCCCAGCCTGGGGCTGCAGCACTTCCAGAGCACAGGGACACCCAGGCACTGCCACTTCCCCAGCTCTGAGCAGTGGAAAAGCTCATCCACAGCTTCCCAAAGTTACTGAAAGCTTGCTGGAAAACCACAATGTACCAACCTAATTAAAGCTGTAAACACTCAGGATGGAAAAACACAAAAAACACCCTTTTTTCTTTTTTTTTTTTGACCTGGGGATTCACTTCCCCAGCTCAGTTGGGAAACGTCGCTGGCAAAATCCATGAAAATGAGATCCAGGATTAGCCTGGTGCACCAATAATTTCAGAACATCATTAATTTGAATGTGTGGGGGTAAGAAACCTTTTTGACAGCTGGTTTTGGTCCCTGCCAAGCCTTCAGCACTGCACAGCCATGGCAGGAGGAGGAAATCAGCTGGAAGGGGAGCAAATGAAACCAGTCTGGTTTCTGGATTCACTTTCTTGTGGTCACACAGCTCTAAAAGCTGGGATTCTGTGCTCTGTAATTACAACATCCACACTGAAATGGGAGGAATGGGGCTAACACTAAAAATAAAGGGTGAGGAGGAGGAGGAGGAGGAGGAAGAGGAGGAGGTTTTGCTCCTCGGTGCTGGGAAGGGGCCTGGGCAGGGGGTGAGGAATGGGATGTCCCATCCTGTGCATCCTCCCAAAGCATCCCAGTGTGCAAGGCCTGAATTATGTGAATTATGATGTGAATTATGCAGCTGAGCCCCAGCACCCACCAGCTCTGCCCATGCTCCTTCCCAAAGCCAAAAATTATCCCAAACCTGGCTTAGGTGAGTGCACAATTTATCAGGGGGCTCCAGGGGGGTTTGCTTTGCTCAAATCCTGCCAGAAGGAGAGGCTGAGGTGGAATCCCACTGGGAGCTGCTCCTTAGGCTGGACACTGAGCCCAGGGAAGGGGAAATGGGAGCAAACCCCAGGCTGAGCACGCCTGGGCTGGGATGAGCTCCAGCAGGGGATGCACGACTGGAACTGATGGAAAACCTCGGATCAGCATCAGCCTGGACACAGCCAGGACCCAGAATGAGTGGGAATCACCTCCTGAGCACTGCTGGGATCCTGCTGCTCCCAGCAGAAAGGTCCTGCAGGTAAAACCCCAGGGATGGCAGTAATTGCCTGATTTAAAAAGGAATCCTTTAATTGCTGTAATGAATCTCTCTGGGGCTGGCAGACTGAGACTGCCCAGGGCCACCTGCATTCACCTCACCCAGAATGAGGAATCTCCCCCATTTCCAGCATTAATCCAGCATTAATCCAGCCATGGATCAGCCCCTCCTGCCCACCCACTCCCAACTCCAGCTGAGCAGATCCCACTGGGATCTCTCCAGGACTGCTCCCAACCTGGGGCAAGGAGGGGAAAACCTTCCCCATGCTGGGAGTGGGGGGAAAAACACTCAGTGACTCATTTCTGCCATCAGCCACGCTCCAGTTTGAATCTCTCAGCCCAAATATGGTTCTCATTAGCTTCATTAGCTCCCAGTTGTAGTGCAAGGCAGCGGTGTCACATGGAATTAATCTTTGTTTTCATTAATGTGTCATCTCCAGCGCTCAGGGCTGCTCGCAGCATTCTTTGAAACCGATACATTCCCTCTCTTCTGGGCGGGGAGGAAGTGCCAAAAAGCAGCTTCCTGGGCAGGAAGGATGACCCCCTGAGATCTGCAGCTCTGCCTTTGTGTTTGCAGAGATCATCTTCTCGTGCTGGGGACACAGGGAGGGCAGCTCCGAGCAAAAGGGATGCGAGGCTGCCGTAACAAAGAAATTCCTCAGCTCCCCTGCCAAGGCCTGATAAAGGAATGGGATATTCTGACCTTTCTTCTTCTTGTTTTGGGGTGTTTTGGAGAGCTGGGGAAATAAAGTCAGGTTGCAAAAAGGGTTCTGTTTATACAGCCCTAAAAACCTCCAATTTAGCAAAGGCATCGAGGTGATATTGGTTAATGGGATTTAGCTAAAGATATTTATTTTTGATACACAAAACTGGATACTGGATCCAGGCACAATGGGAATTTCTGCTTCCATTTCCAAGCTGAATGGAAAGCTGGTCTCAGTTAAGGATCCCAGCCCCTCAGCACAAGCCTGTATCACTTCCAGACAGGATAAAGCAGGACAGAGAGCGATGGGAAGCCCTGCCAAGGTCACTCTGTCAAGCACAGCTGCCACTTCCATTCCTGCCTGTGCAGTGATCCCTGAGAACCTCCCACGTGTCCTGACAAAACCCAGGACACCCAGGTTGCCATTCCTTTCTTTCCTGATTCTTCAGGGTCTAGGAAGGAAAAAAAAGTCTTCCTGAACTATCCAAAGTGCACTGGTGACTCTGGTACAAAAACCGATTTAATTCCTGCTGGAAGCCTCTCCCTGCCCATCCCCACAGACACAAATCCCACAGGGAATTACACCAGAATTGGAGGCTTTGTGGGGTCACCTGCAACGAGGATTTGGATTAAACCAACGAGCCTTTCCCATATTCTTGTTGAAATGGATGAAATTCCATGACAGGAACGTTCAGGAGGGAATATTTAGGAAGGGGAGAAAGGCAAAGCCATTTATTTGTATGGGACCTGTGGAGCTGCACTCTGGACAAGCTGGATTTGCAGGCTGCAGAAATGGATGTTGAGCTACAAAGAATTCCCACCAAAGCCTTTTTAAAACATCTTTAAACAGCTTCTACTCTACCCAAACTGACTACTGTCATTTTACTCCTATTTTGCTACTGCAGAAATGACAGGAATAATCAAGGTTAAAGTGATTCAACATTTCACCCAACAGGTCAGATATTAAATATTAAATATTCCTCTGCCCTGGCAGACTGTGAGCTTCTTGACAGTCTCCTACTTCAAAAGGAAAAAGTTCAAAGTGGCAGATGGGGGGAAAAAGGGAAAAAAATGCAGTATTTGCAGGCAGACACACTGAGCTTCTGATGGCAGTGTGACACTGTCACATGGGTGGCCTTGACCCCAAACACCCCCAGGTCCCCACAGAGCCACAGCTGGGCTGGCAAACACCGTGACCAGAATGCCAAAAACCTGCCAGGCTCCAAGGTGCAAAGCACTAACAGCATCAGCCCCACAATTCCCAAAAATCAACACATTTCTCTGCAAGGTCACTTCATTTTGGGACCCACCAGAGCACTTCTCATTTCAGAGCCAAGGATGATAAACTGGCAAAGTCCAGGGACACAAAGAGGGCCTGATTCTTGGGATTTTTCCACCACAACACTCCTTATCCTACAAACAGCCCAGAGGAACAGTTTTTGGAGGGTTTGAAGACCCTTCCAGCCCCCAGTGTGGCCTGGCTGTGCTGTCCCCAGGCTCGTGGATATTCCCCAGGGCAGGCAGGGGATGTGTCCTGCCCTTCAAAGGCCACACTCTGCTCTTCTGAAGCTTCCCCTGGCTGAGCCCAAGCCAGCTGGGCAGCAGTTGAAAGAGCTGCTCCTTCAGCAGCCCAAAACAAATAGGGACATTTAAAATTAAAATGGACAAGAAGGCGATAAAAGGAATAAATTGTCCCTCACTGGCCTGAAGAAGAGAGCTCTATTCCTGCTGATTCCTGGATTTTCCCTGGAGTGCCTTCCCAGGGAAGCTCAGCAGAAAAATTTTGGAGCCCACAGGGGTGGTTTACAGAAGCCCAGTCTGGCCAGTGAGCAGGGACAGCAGGATTGTACAAAAAACTCAAAATAATGGGTTTGTTTTGAGCCACAGAAGGATTTTTTTAATTTTTTTTTTTTTATTATTTGGGATTTAAAATAATTTTTAAAAATTATTTGGGCCACAGGAGGAATTTCCTCCTCATTTCAGACACCTCTCTGCTGAGCTGCCTCATCCCTCCAGCCAGGAATGCCTGATATTGTCCTGCCCTGATCTGGGAGAGCTCTGCTCTCCTGCAGAACCAACAGAACTCATCAAAACCTCTCAATCTGCCCCAAACTGGGAGCAAGGCCACCCATGCACCATCTAACCCCAGCTACAAACCAGTGTGAGAAGGGAGATTTAAAGCCAGCCCTGGTTTTAAGGCCAGCCCAAGTTTTAAGGCAAATACTGCAGATTTTGGGTACTCCGAGCTCCTCCCTTCCCAGCACCACAATTCCTGCAGGGCAGGGAGAACTGAGTGAATCCTGCTTTGCTCTTTCCCTGAGTTTCCCTGCACTGGAAGCAGCCAGCATTCCTCAATCCAGGGAATTCCATGTCTCACTGCAGGAATAATCTGGGTTTGACCCATCCCAGGGGATCTGATGGAAAATGAGCCCAAAATGGGCTGGGCTGCTTTGGTTCTTCTCCCTCAGCCCTCCACAAGAACCTCATTTGAAGGCAGAATATTAAGAGGAAAAGAAGTTGAGGGAACATCCCTATTCCCCCTTTTCTCTTATCCCTTCCCCTTGTTGTTTCTGTCGTACATCAGGTTAAATTTCACCCCCCAAATTTCAAGGAGTGAAGAAAAAAAAAAATCCAGCCTTATCTCAGCTCCCAAGAGTGAATTCCTTTGGGAAACTCCAGGATTCAGGGGCATTCCTGCCAGGAGATCACTGTCCTGGAGCTGGGAATGGATCCCTGAGCTTCCCCCTGCTCAGGGCCAGGGTTTGGACATGGGCTGTGGAGGAGAGGAAAAGGCTCCTCTCTGTATCCCCCACCCTTTGCCTCTTCCTTTAAAAAGGTGCCAAAACAGCCACTCAGAGGTCACCACAACTGGAATTCCAGTTGTTCCATAATTCCAAATAATTCCACAACTGGAATTATTTTGGGAAAACCTCACGAGTTCATCTGTAGGACTGGCAGAGGAGCCAGAGCCCCAGGATATGTGGGAGCAGAGGGGCAGCACAGCACACACTGCTCAAAACATAGAAAAATCCACATTCCAGGTGGGTTTTTTTAAAAAATAAATCTATAAGAGCTCCACAGCACCAGCACACTCCAGAGAGCTGCAGGCACTAATGAAGAGAGCCTGTCTTAATTATCCCACTGCTCCAGGAATGAACAGATCAATCCTCCAGCCTTGGAGTCACTGCAGCTCCAGCACTCAGCTACAAACCTTGGCAGCTTCAGGGGGAGGCTGCTGGGATTTATTTTAATTTCTCCCCTCCAAACAGAAACACAAGGAGGAGGAAGTCAAGCATCACATCCACGTTTTGCTCCTGTATCTCTGAAAGCCAGGGATACAGGAGGATGATTGATTTCCTGCCCTTTCACATTCCACATCTAGAAAATAGACAAGAAATTCTGGAGTAATTTGGAAACAGGCAATGGAACACCATCCCCAGAGTTATTTTCCAGCTCTGTGGCTTGGTGTCACAGTTTTGGGTTCATGCTGAGTTAAGAGCTCAGAGAATGGAGCTTTTCAGAGCTGCTCTCCTTCACCCACTTGCATTCCAGCTGGAGTAGGATGGGAAGGAATGGGGCAGCACATGCAAATCCTTCAAATTCAATCCACTGAGCCCATCTGGAAAAGGTGTCCTGCTGCAAAGCCAGAGGAACATCCCTGGGCAGAACCTTTTCCCTCCACATGACCTCAGCTGCAGGCAGAGGCACCTCAGGAGGTGACCTAAGGAAATTTGGGGTTTTCAGGGCACAGCCTCTTTCAGACAATGTATTTGGGGCCTTAACAAGGGCAAGGACAACCTAAACCCTTTGTTTTTACATCACAGCCCTTTCCCTGCAGCAGGGTGATTCACACAGTCAGGGTTTCTCCTTTCCCCCCACAAGCTTTCTGTCCTTATTCTGAAATACAGAATTCCAGCTCTCTCCTGGGCAGAGCTGAAAGCTGAGAAACCACCCTAAAAAAGGCAATTACTGAGGGAATTCCCTTGCAACAGCCACGAGGGGAAGCACTGCACAGCTGGGATAACACAGCCTGGAATGTTCTGGAATAACCTCAGTGGGAAGGGAGACTTGAGGACCATCAAATCCAACCCTGCACCAGTGAACAGAGGAGAACTCAGGGCAGATACCCCAGGTAAGGCAGAGCTGGGACATCCCATAAATCATTTGTGTCCATAAATCCTTCTGTGCCCCCCCTAAATCCCTCTGTGCCAGGTCCTTATCTCACATTCCTCCATGGAGAACCTGCTGAGGAGCAACCACAAATTGAGACTGGAAATCCAAACTGCACCAGGAAAACCAACATGTACCACAAACAAAAGGAGGGAAAAGCAGAGCAGAGGGATTGAGCACCCACCAGATCTGTCCCACGTTGACCAAGGAGAGGTAGAGCAGCCACAGCAGGAACATGAGGACCATGTTGGCACAGCCAGTCAGCAGCACAAAGGCTGCCAGTGCCAGGCCAGCCAGGGCCAGGCAGTCCAGGGTGGTGTCCATGGCAGACCAGTCCAGGAACCAGATGAGGGTGGGTGCATAGCTCAGGGCATCCAGGCCCACCTTCCCCTTGAAGTATCTCTTGATGTCCTGCAGGTAGAGCTTGCAGGGGAGCAGCCCCTTGTCTCCTATCAGCTGCTTGTTCTGCTGGAATGCCACCAGGAAGGCCACAGCTGCAGGAGAGCAAGGAGAGGGAAAATCCACGTGAGGAATCACCCAGGAGGAGGGGGCTGATCTGAACCAGGGTTAGACAGGCAGCTCTGGGAAGGAATTTATCCCAAGCCTTTATCTCCATTAAAATCCAACACCGTCACTGCAGTGCCCAACAAAAGGTTCCCTGGGCTGTACCTGGATGATCTCCAAAGTCCCTTCCAACCCAAACCATTCCAGGGTTCCATGGTTTCTATGAACCACAAGGAATTCCATGAATCCTGTCTTGGCTTTGGAGGACAACAGATCTCCACCTCTATATAACATTACTGGGCATCTGTCAAGCACCACAATCTTTTCCTTATTTTGAAGACACTTTGCATCTCAAAGTATTGTTAATGAGACAGCTTCACCTCATTAATGATGCAGATGAGTTTTTCACAGAACCCCAGAAGGGTTTGGGTTGGAAGGGACCTTGGAGATCCTCCCATCCCACCCCTGCCATGGCAGGGACACCTCCCACTGTCCCAGGGTGCTCCCAGCCCTGTCCAGCCTGGCCTTGGGCACTGCCAGGGATCCAGGGGCAGCCACAGCTGCTCTGGGAATCTGTGCCACCCTCCCAGGGAAGAATTCATTCCCAAAATCCCATCCCTCTGGCAGTGGAAGCCATTTCCTGTGTCCTGTCCCTCCAGCCCTTGTCCCCAGTCCCTCTCCAGCTCTCCTGGAGCCCATCCAAGCCCTGGAAGTGACCCTGAGGTGTCCCTGGATCCTTCTCCTCTCCAGGTGAGCACCCCCAGCTCTCCCAGCCTGGCCCCAGCAATTCCAGCAGCTCTGGAATTGCTCCAACAATTCCCTCCTGTGCTGAGCACCCGGAGCTGCTCCAAGCACAGGCAACTCTTTGAGTTCATGTTTCACCACCACAACTGCCCAAAACAGCAGCTCTGACCCTCCTCTCACACCCTGCGAGGTTGGAAATCCAAAATCTCAACATTTTCCCGCCCCTTCAATTCCCACTTTCTCCATGTCCCTACAGCTGTCCCATTTTTAGTGTTCCTGCTCCTGCCCTGGCCAGTCTGGGACCAGCCTGCTGCTTTTTTTAACAGCACATCAGCAATTTAATTACAGCTCATAGACCTAGCATTTGATGTCCTACAGAGAAAGTTGGGCAGTTTTTAGGCATTATCTCATATTTTAGGCATCTCCTGCAGTTACCAATTTGCAGTTTGTAACTCCAGTAATCTCCATGTCTCAGGGAAAAAAACAAATGAGGAAGGCCAACATTTCCTGATTAGGCTGCATCCACTAATTTACCCATCCTTCAAACATTACCCAAACAGCAGCCACGTCACGGGCAGCAGCACCAGAGCTCCTGGGAAAAGCCAATTTGTTCCCCTCCCCACTCCTCCCTGGTTAATGATCAAATCTGCTTCCTCCCTTATCTCAATGCTGGCATTCTGCAAACAACAGTCCTGGTGTTCATCTGGTGTCTCTCACTGGGAGCACTGGGGGAGAGGCTGTGTGAAATCAGAGCCCAAATTCCCATTTCTTTGAAGTCTGGAGCAGCAACCCGAAGTCTGCAGCCCCAGGGAATCCAACTGAAAGTCCCATTCCCCAGACAAAGGTCTCCAGTGGGTTCCACTTAATCCACTTAACACTCCCCCAGCTCCCTGCACACAGCCACGGGTTTTATTCCCATTTAAAAACCACTAAAAGTCATCATCCAGCACACAGCAGAGGTCACTGGGAGGGTTCCCTTTGATTCCAGCAGATCCTGAACCCCAGGGATGGCACAATAAAGTTGGGAGTTAATTGGTTGTGTCTCTCCCCATCCATCATTTATGCACAGTAAATGATTTTACAAATAAAGGACATTTTTCTTCAATTATGTTACTCGATTACGGACAGGGAAAGACATGAGAAAGGCTATTTCCAACACTACAGGATCAGTTCTGGAACACAAATTAAGTGTTTTCTATTTTATCCATCTCTTTCTACCAACACTCAGCTCAGCACAACTGTGTAATCAGAAAGCCTGACATGAAACCAGAAGAAATAAAATTCTTCTGAGCTTTAGACAGCTTAATATCTTCATTTTTGGCTCTAAAAAGGCCAACTGAAAGCCAGTTCTGCCTTAAAACTCCGTGGCTTGATTTCCCGTGATTAACACTGCAATTTGCTGCACAGTTTTCCAAAAGTGCTAATCAAATTCACCTCTAAACGCTCCAGAATTGCAGCCCCAACCCATAAATGCTGAGCAGGTTTTTGCCTAAAAAAAGCCCAAATTAGACCCCTGCGCCGTATGCGAGACAAACAAGGAAAGGGTAAATTAGGAAGAAACAAACGCCAGCAATTCCAGCAGAATGCAGACTGGATGGACAAATCCTGCTCAGCCCTCGGGTTGGAGCTCCATGAAATGCACATTTTAGGGTGGCCCAGCCTGGGCTGCACAGGGGTTTTCCCCCAGGACATCCATTCCCCACAGCACCGCTCACAATTAAAAATTGTGAGCAGCAAAAAAACCAAAAAATCCTGATTTTGAGGGATCACCTTGTCACCTCCTTTGATCCTTTTCGGGATCATTTTGGGGGAGCAAACCCCACTGCTCCACCTGTGTTTGGTCCATCACCTCCCAGGTGACGCTCCCAGAGCTCCATCCCGGATCCAGCTCCCTCTCCTGGACACTCCCCGTGCTCCCTGCATCACTCCAGGCTCCCTCTCCAGCATCCTTTGGAGCAGGGCTCATCCTCATCCAGCTCCCACTTCCAGCCACCCATCCCTGCTCCATCCCCTGAGGTTTTCCCTCCTGTGCTGCTGGAGCTGCACAGAGGAGCTGAAACTAAAGAGACTGCAAAGGATTGCAGCGACACAGGAGATGCCCAGATCCAGGAGGGAAAAAGGGAAGTTATTTATCAGCTTGTCGTTTCTTCCTCTCCCTGAACTCCAGAGAAACTGGAGCCTTAAATTCAGTGTAACAGACCCTGCTGCCTTCTCCAGGAACCTTCCCTTGGACCTTGGCTTGGTCAGGGGGTAAAAAAGTCCCTTTTCCCTCAAAGCCAGTGCTCCTTCCTCTTCCTTAACCCTCATTCTGGAACCTCTCTCCCTGCGGCCTCGTGTTTGGGATTTTCCACTCTGCACCTTCCACTCCCTCCAGCTCAAACAACTTTGCTTCCACTTTGGGCACCGACCCACTTCTCCTTGGTCTGGGGCTTTTCCCTGGAATTCTGCACCCTCCAGACCTGGCACAGACCCCTCCTCACTTCCATCCCCCTGGGCTCACTGCCTGTGCTTCTCACGGACAATTCCAGGATTTGGGAATTGTGCTCAGCCCCCTGTTCCACCTGGATTTGCCACTCCTCAGCTGTGCAGGTGGCAGGAACGGAGCAGCCCCGGGTCTGCCTCCCACTGCAGAGCCTTTGACAGCTCACATGGGAGCTCTCCCTGCTGCCAGCTGAGCTTTACATAATACATGCAAATTATCGGGCTGCTAATAGACCTTCCCTACTTATCCTCACCTCGCAAGGTGCTTCACTGTACTTTTCCATTAACTCCCCCCTCCCAGCCTCCCCTCTGCCCCAAACCCAGCGTGTTCCTTCTCCAACCCCACAATAACCACCAATAATCACCACCCAAGCGTCCCCATCCAAAGGGATTCACCCCATCCAGATTTCCCTGGTTCTCAGCTCCCTTCCTTCAGTCCAGGCTCAGCCTGTGGTGGTAGGAGAATGAGAGAATCCCATTCTTCATGCTCAGGAAGGATTTAAAGATGCAAAATCCAAAACTTTCCGGTCATATGGCTTTTTCTCTCTTCCCCCATCTTGTTAAAAGAAGCCTTAACTTTTCCTTAATGCCCAAACCACAAGAAGAACTGAACCAAGAGCACAGAGCTTTGCCTGAAAACCAAGCTACGTTCTGCACACACACAAAAACTCTGCCTGGGGCAGTTTATCAAGTGCCCCTTTGACCCAACCAGGCATTTGAACATGCCCTGAGCTGGGTGCTGCAAGATGAGGTTGTACTGCTGCAAAGAAGAAAGAGCAGAATATTCCTGGTATTTTATTACCAGAGAAATGAATCAAATAAATTTTCAATTGATGAATTCCCCTGCAAAGTTTTGCAACAACACCAGAGTGAAGGGTGAAGCCAAGCACCCACCAAAAACACACAACAAAGTGCTCTGCTCTTAGCACCTATTTTGTTTTCTTGCTTTTCACGGCCAAGCTGAACACTTTGGGGTGGTTGCTCGGGGGGTTTTGAAGTGCTTATCTCCCTGCTGCCTCCTCGTTTGAAAAGGTGTGGAAATAGAAAAAGCTTCCCTTTGGCTCTCAGGCTGTTCAAAACCACCGCGGCAGCAGCTGGAGGATGCCCTGTGAAGATAGAGGGGTTTGGGGCTAGGAGAGCACTGCAGAGAGATTCCCTTCTCCATTTTGGGGGTTTTTTTTCCCATTTTTACCCCGTTCCAGGGGGATGCAGCTGCTCAAAGGACCCGGAGCTGATGTGCTGCTGGTGCTGCACAGCCCTGCTGAGGAGCACTGAGCTCAAACAAAACCTTCTGGGGCAGCAGAAGTGCCTGAAGATGTTCTCTGATCCTGACCAGGCAGGCTGAAAGTTACTGGGAGCCTTTTAATAAAACCAAGAGAAGGGAAAGCAGGGGAGATGGCAGAGAAAGAGAGGAGGAAGGACACCGGAGAGAGCCAGGAGCCTACAGGAAACCAAACCCCGAGAGAGCTTTAGATTTCAGATTGAGGAAGAAGGAGCATGAACCTCCTGTAGCTCTGGCACTGGGGAAAGAAAATACTATTAAACAATACATAAGGAGAAGGAAGATAAACTGGATTTAAATAATAGCTTTTATTTCAAAGCTCTCCGCAGAGCCTGGCTGAGATTGGGGAGGGTGGTATCTAATTACTGAAATTTCTGCAGCTGGAATCTGATGGTGGTAATCACCCAAAAAGGGCACTAAAAATGATTTAGAAGGAGGGTGAAAGGAGCAAATAATGCACATTTTTTGTCTAGAGCTTTGGGACCAGCTATTTACCTGTAAGAGCACTTCCAATGAGACCTCAAAGTATTTCTGGATCGCCAAAACCCCGATCCCTGTCACAGGGAACAAACACACAGGGATGGAAAAGCTGCAGATCTCACAGTGACATTTGGCCAAACCTCTGCCCTGCTCAGGTGAGACCCCACCTGCAGAGCTGCCTCCAGCTCCAGGGCTCCAGGAGGGGAAGTGGAGCTGCTGGAGAGAGCCCAGAGGAGGAACCAGGATGAGCAGAGGGATGGAGCAGCTCTGCTGGGAGGAAAGGCTGGCAGAGCTGGGATAGCTCAGCCTGGAGAGGAGCAGCTTTGGGGTGGCCTCACTGTGGCCTTGCAGGACCCAGAGGAGCCACCAGGAAGAGACAATTTCCAAGGGATGGAGGGACAGGACAATGCTGTAAGGACCAAAGCTCACAGACCCTTTTCAGCCAGATCCACCCTCCCACTCCTGCCAGCAGCAGGTGGGGCTGGTCTCTGACCTCTGCAAACCCTCAGATCCTCTCCCATCTCCAACCTGCCTCTCACAGCAGCTGCTCTGCCAGGGACTTCCCAGGCTCGGGCTGCTGCTGGAAAACCCCTTCAAAAGACACAAAAAAAGAAGGGGGAGAGTTGTTACAAGCAAAGGGGGAGGGGGAGAAGGGAGGGCACACAGGAGGACACTCCACGCCTGCCTGACTCTGCCTGTTCTCCTTCCACACAGGAAGATCCTCAGGGAAAACACCTCCTGTGCCTGCAGCAGGCAGTGAACACCCCCTTGGGAATGGGGTGGGGGCAGGAAGGAGCTGACAAGCCCTCAGACCACACTTTGGGGTCACTGTAGACCCCAAATCCTGCATCCTTCCATTCCCATCCTCAAGGCTCTTCACCTTCCCATCCCTCCCTTTCCACCCAGGAGGGGAACAATTCCTCAGAGCTGATCACATTCCCCAACACCTTCACGCAAATCCCACCCCGAAGGATTTGCTGCTCAGCCCAGCAGGAAGGAAAGGGTTACACATAAAAGGGTGAAACGAAAGAAGGGGGGAAAACATCCCACGGCTGAGGAATGTCAAACTGTCACAACGGCATCAAGCGTCTCCTCAGCGAGTCTGAGCCCCGGCGCGCAGAATCGCCGCGTCTGCGAGAAAAATCAGCTGTCACAGTAAATGCTTCCATCTCCACAAAAAAAACCCTGGAAGAGCAGCTTGGCACAGAGGCACAGAGTTGTTTTCTGCTGTTTCTAAACCCAGGCTCTCCAAAGAGATCAAAGGGCAACATCCCAGGGCTGTGCCTGCTCACACACAACAAGCACTTCCCACCCCACAAATTCTTGTGGGGCACCTCTGCTGCATTGCTGCCAGTAGGGTCTGACCTGTCCCTAACCAGGCTCCAGGCTTTGGCTCACCCCAAAACAGCAGCAGAACCCCCCTGGGGCTGAGTGCAGCACAAGTTGCACAATAAGCAGGTGAACTTTTCCTCTCCTCCACCTCTTCCATTAAACAAGAGACACAAACATTCTCCTGCCCTGCTCCTTCCAGCTCCAGCACCCCAAAGCTTCCCTCTGCCACCCCACTCTCCAAAAGGTTTCCTCACTCCACTCTACAGAAGCATTTTGGGGTCCTTCCCCTATTCAGCCATTCCCTGGTGTTCCCACTCCTCTCTCTTGCTTGAAAAAACTCTCCATGAGGAATTCTCCCTCTTCTTCTTTAGCCCCCAACACGCAATTCTCCCGCCATTTTAGCCCCCCCACACGCAATTCTACCTCCTTTTTAGCCCAACACACGGAACTCTCCCTCATTTTTAACCCCCCAACATGGAATTCTCCCTCGATTTTAACCCCCCAACATGGAATTCTCCCTCTTTTTTCACCCCCCAACATGGAATTCTCCCTCATTTTTCACCCCCCAACATGGAATTCTCCCTCTTTTTTCACCCCCCACACGCAATTCTGCCTCCTTT
>VXBR01008871.1:81527-94070 GCA_013400215.1 Cisticola juncidis | reverse complement strand
ACCCCTCCAACATTTTCCATCCAGATTTGTGTCCTGCAGTGTCCCCAAGCTTCTGGGACACCCCTACTCTGTCCCACCCCATCCCTGCTCAGGGCACAAACCCCTCCAGCCCTTCCCATGCAGACCCCTGCCCCTGTGTCCCCCGGTGTCCCCAAGCCCCGGGGCGAGCCCGGCTCTGTCCCAGCCCGGGGCAGGGCTGTAGGTGAGGGCGGTTTGGCGTTTTCCCCCGGCACAGGAGCCTGTAATGTCTGTCTGTCTGTCTGTTTGTCTGCCTTTCCTGCCCGTCTGGCCCCGGAGCCGCACGCTCCCGCTCTCCCGTGTTTATGGAGCTGCAGAAGGAGCAGCAGTGGCGACTTGGCCGGGCTCCAAGGGGACCCTCAGCCGCTCCGTTTGCAGGGGCTGCCATCAGGGCAGGGGGGGACCCGCCGGGGGAGCAATTCCAGCGCTCAGACGCCTGCGCCGGGCTCTCGTTTCTACCTCATTAACTTTACAGTTTGACAACTTCGCAAGGCGCTCCCTTCTGCGGGGCTGCCGGGCCAGACGGCGTCTCCCGGCCCTGGGGTTGCTTTGTGCCCCGGTGCAGAGGGCTGTCATAAAGCNCAAGCAGGACTAAAACTGCAGATCTGACAAGATTTGGGAGACACATGGAACGAGGAAAGGCCCTGGTTCCTGCCTGGGAAGGGATCCTGGAAGGGTGAGGAGAGAAGGAAATGTCTGCCCTTGGAGAGGAAAACAGCAGCAGCTGCAGGAGAGGGAGGCAGGGAAGTGCGGAGTCCCTGGGAATGATGAAACCTGAAGAAATCCCTTGGAAGAAAAGTGAGGAAAATCCCTGATTCTGTGGAGAAAANCCTGGTGTCGCCTCGTGTCCCAGTACAGAAGGTTTTCCTGCAGTCCCTGGGGTCACCTTGTGCCCTGGTGCAGACGTTTTTNAGGAGGAGGAGGAGGAGGAAGGCATGCAGGGAGGTGGGAGCCTCCTGCCCTGCCCTCTTTGCCTTCTGGTTCCTCTCCCAGAGAAAGGGAAGTGCTGGGATGGAGCACAGGGCTGCCCACAGCACCTCAGCTCTGACCAAACCCATCCATCCAAGCTCCTTTCTCAGAGGCAAAGCACAAAAATCTCCAAAATTTCCATCCAGTCCTGTGCCCTGTTGCATCCCCAAGCTCCTGGGACATCCCTGCTCTGTCTCACCCCATCCCTGCTCAACACAAAATCACCCAACAGTTTCCATCCAGATTTNGTTTTCCTGCCACCCTGGGCTGCAGGGTGTCCCTGGTGTCACCTCATGCCCCTGTGCAGAGGATTTTCCTGCAGGGTTTTCCTCCTGGGCTGGCAGAGCATCCCCAGGGTCACCTCATGCCCCAGTGCAGAGGATTTTTCTAAAGCCCTGGGTTGGCAGAGTGTCCCTGGTGTCGCCTCGTGTCCCAGTGCAGAGGGTTTTCCTGCAGCCCTGGGCTGCAGGGTGTCCCTGGTGTCACCTCATGCCCCGGTGCAGAGGATTTTCCTGCAGGGTTTTCCTCCTGAGCTGGCAGAGCATCCCCAGGGTCACCTCATGCCCCGGTGCAGAGGATTTTTCTACAGCCCTGGGTTGGCAGAGTGTCCCTCGTGTCGCCTCGTGTCCCAGTGCAGAGGGTTTTCCTGCAGCCCTGGGCTGGCAGGGCATCCCTGGGGTCACCTCGTGCCCTGGTGCAGAGGGTTTTCCTGGGCTGGCAGGGTGTTCCTGGTGTCTCCTTCTGCCCCGGTGCAGAGGGTTTTCCTACAGGGTTTTCCTGCCACCCTGGGCTGCAGGGTGTCCCTGGTGTCACCTCCTGCCCCGGTGCAGAGGGTTTTCCTGCAGCCCTGGTCTGGCAGGGTGTCCCCAGGGTGTCCCCAGGGCGTCCCCAGGGTGTCCCCAGGGCGTCCCCAGGGTGTCCCCAGGGTGTCCCCAGGGTCCCCTTGCTGCTGTCACAGCCCCGCCAGGAGAGGCCTGGCCATGGTCTCTCACACCCCCAGCAGCCCCGCTCTGCCCAGACTGGGGAAAGTTCATTAAAATTAATTAGCTCTCTAAAAGCAGGAGAGGACCCAGCGCCCTCCTCCCGGTGCTCAGTGGTCTCGGCACAGATGCTGAATTAAAGGCTCTGTTTTCTTTTGCCCGTAAAGAAAATGACTCTGAGGCGTGTGGGGAGAGGCTGGGCTGCAAACACTTTTACAGGAGGACTTTTCCAGCCTCCCTCTGCTCCTGAGCACGGTTCAACCTTCCAGGCTCTCCAGGAGCCCTGTCTGGGCTGGCTGGGACCTTGTGCAGTGGCAGATGGGTCAGGATGGGCTGGAGCAGCAGTGAAGGAGGAGGAAGAGCAGTGAAACACAAACTCAGAGCTGGAGAGCCTCAGGAGAAGCCCAAGCTTCTGGAAAGATTATAAAGATGATAAATTCTCATGCTCCAGTGCTCTGCAAAGCTCCAGTGAACAGGGGAAGGACAACCTTTCCCTTCTGGACACGCTTGGTGCTCCTCTCAGCCGGCCCGAGCGGCTCCCGAGGACGAGGGAGCCCCAGCCTGGTTAAATTCCTCCCTCAAACCCAGCGTGGGGATTCCTGCAGCTCCAGCAGCAGCTGCTTCGTTGAGGAGGCAACACATCCATCCCTTCCCGGGGGTCTGGATCCAGCCTGGAGGCCGGGAATGCCGGGCTGCAGGTGACAGCCCCGAGGCTGGCATTGTCCTTGGTGGGACACTCGAGGCAGCGATGGCAGCTGGGCACAGTGACCCAGGCTGGGCCTGCAGACCCCTCAGCTCCAGGAAACCCAGGAAACCCCAGCACTGAGCCTGCAGACCCCTCAGCTGATCCCACAGCCCCAGGAAACCCAGGAAACCCCGGCACTGAGCAGGGCAAACGCCTCTCATGCTCAGGGAAGGAATGAAGAGCCCCTGCAGACACCTCCCCACGTTCCATCCCAGAGAATTCCCTCTGGGAATGGGGACTGGACAATGGTCTGGGTGCCAAGGGGCTGCTCCATTGGAGGAGAGGGGGCCATGAGAGGGAACACGGGGAGGTCACGGAGGGGCTGGGGAGGAAGGTGAGGAGGAGGAGGAGCAGAACGGGCACCAAACAGAGCAGCTTTGTTTGGAGCCACCACGGGGACAGAGCAGAGGCTTCTCCCTGGCAGAAGAACAAGGGACAGGGTCAGGGCCTGGCCTGGCCTGAGAGAGATAAGATTAGATAAGAGCTGTCCCTGCAGTGCCAAACCTGCAGCTGGCACTGCCCAGGGGCTCCTTCCTGCCCTTCCCAAATCCCTGCAGGGCACAGGAGCCCTCTCCTCTCACCCTGGGGCTCCTTCCCAAATCCCTGCAGGGCACAGGAGCCCTCTCCTCTCACCCTGGGGCTCCTTCCCAAATCCCTGCAGGGCACAGGAGCCCTCTCCTCTCACCCAGGGGCTCACCAGGAGCTCTGTCCTGCAGGGTGGGTTGGAGCTGTGACCCCCTGGCCCTGCTGAGCACAATCCATATTGGAGGAGTCATTAATTAGGAACAGCACAATTCCACTGGGGAAGGTTTGGAGGCAGGAGATAAAACGTGGGGCACAACCCCCTGCAGTTACAAAGTGATTCTCTTTTCCCTTTCCTCCAAAAGCAGATCAAAGAGGCGTTTGATGGAGTTAAAACTCGGGGCCAGCTCTTTTGATGGCATAAATTGACTTTCCTCCAACTCAGCCAGGTGAGAATCTGGCTTTATCTATTTAAATAAAAGCTGGTGCAGCACACGGGGCTGTAAACTCGGCGGGGCAGGATTATTGTTACACAAACAGCTCCGAGCTGCCAGAATGGTTGGAGCTAGATGGGAATCAGGATAGGAAAGGTCATGGCTGGAACAGAAACGGGAGGAGCAGGCTGGGTTAGTTCACCACAGGCCAACAAAGGGGATGGGGTGCTTGGAAAAATGCGGTGAATCCCTGCCAGGCTTTGAAAGCAGCCCCTGCCCAGCCACAGTTTGCTGCTCTGAAATGCCCACGAGGTGAATTTCATGGAAATTCTTCTCCTTCCCCGAGCCAGAGCGGGGCAGGCTCCTGATGAAAGCCGGGTTCTCCCTGGGGTTTGTTTACCAGGCTGGGTTGGGAAGCAGCAGGCTCAGCCTTGGAGTTCACCCCTGGGTGGCTCTGGTGCAGCCAGGTTGGGATCTCAGCAGGCTCCTTTTCCCAGGAATTATCAAATATCTGCATGAGCAGAGCCCCTGTAGGGACAGGGATGTCCTTCCCTCCCTTGGGATGTGATGCCTTGGGAAGGCTGAGCTGGAACAGACTGGGCAGAGCTGGAGAATCAAGCAGAGATTTATTGAAAGGGCTTTGGGATACACCTTGGGCTGGACAAGAGCCTGGCCAGGGCTGCACCCAGGGTGGACCCAAAATGGGCACAAAATGGGCACAAAATGGGCAGAAAATGGGCACAAAATGGTCACAGAATGGACCCAAAATGGTCACAAAATAGACCAAAAATGGTCACAAAATGGTCACAAAATGGACCCAAAATGGACCCAAAATGGGCACAAAATTGGCACAAAATGGACCCAAAATGGACCCAAAATGGTCACAGAATGGACAAATGGTCACTAAGTCTCACACTTTTCTAAGTTTTGGTCCATTTGTATTTTGGGGTTTAATTGTCCAATTCCAGCTCCAGGCTGTGAGGTCCCATCCTTCTTGTTCCTCCCTCCAGCCCCCCCTTGTTTGTGCTTTAGGGCTGAAAGTTGTCCTGGGTGTGCAGCAGGAGAAGGATTTGTTTTGTGTCCCTGCACCCTGGGCAGCACAGAGCCTGAAATACATTAAAATGAAATTTAACGCATCAGATGCAGCAGATCCCTGGGACTGGGGTGCCCTGGCTTTGTGGATAAACAGCTTGGGAATTCCCAAACCTGTGGAATGGGGCTGAACTGCCCTGGAGTGGGGATTTGAGGGGAAGGCTGAGCACCCCCAGTTCCCCTTCCCTGGCAGTGCTGGGACCAGCACCAGGGATGTCACTGGTGCCACCTGAGGGCACTGGGAAGGAGCCTCATTTCCATCACCCCTGCCCTGCCCTGCTCCTCTCCCACACGAAACCCTCACTCAGTCATGCAGCAAATTAAACCTGGAGAAAGACACTTCCAGCTGCTCCATTAATTGGGTCACCCGGCCCTGGGGGTGGCCTGGGGACACTGCCACCCCCCAGCCCTGCTGGAACCATCCAGCTCCAGCAGCCCCTGCAGCTCTCTGTGAAAAACCTTGGATGCTCATTCCGAAGCACAAACCCCAGATTTTTCTTTTAAATTGGTTTTTATTACCGTGAGGAGGTTTCTGGGTCTGTGTCTGCCTTTGGAGCTGGAGGCAGATCCTGGTGCCAGACTCCAGCCAGAAAGAATTTCACAGGAAAGGGATCCCCTGCAGAAATTCAGGTTGGATTTTATGTTCTCAGAGGTTTTTCCAGGCTAATTGGTTCTGTGAGCCTGTGGAAATCAGAGGGATGGGCACACGCTTCTCCTGGCAGACCTGGAGAACCTCCCAGGGCCTGAAGGGGCTCCAGGAGAGCTGGAGAGGGACTGGGGACAGGAGATGGAGGGACAGGACACAGGGAGTGGCTTCACATTAACAGGGACTAAGCTTAGCTTGGATATTGGGCAGGAATTCTTCCCTGTAAGGGCAGGGATGGAATTCCCAGAGAAGCTGTGGCTGCCCCTGGATCCCTGGCAGTGTCCCAGGCCAGGCTGGACAGGGCTGGGAGCAGCCTGGGATGGTGGAAGGTGTTGGGAAGGGAACTGGAGGATTTTAAGGTCCCTTCCCACCCAAACCATTCCAGGATTCCATGGGATGGTCCTGGCTGAGTTCTGGGGATCTCTCCCATGGACCTGAGCAGGGCCTGGAGGAAATCACTGCTCAGTGAATCCCTGGATCTCAGTGCAGGGAGCAATCTCGGATTCTCCTCAGCATTCCAAGCCCTTCCAGCTCCTCCTGGAAGGAGTTCAGGCCTCATTTCTCCCAATAATTTCTCACTCAGCACCTCCCTGCTCCGGGTACCACCGTGCTCCCACTTCAGTCTCCGGGTGAATCCTCCGGGAATTCTCCATCCCCGCCCAGCCAGCTCATCTGTCCCCTCATTTATTCCTGTCTGCCCCGTTATTTATCCCCCACGATCCTCCAAGAGTTAAAGGAGAAGAAAACATTTGGCTGCTGGTGGTTTCCAAAGCCTCATTACAGCTGAAATCAAGTAACCACTAAATCTTGTGTGGTTACAGAGGTCACCGCTGTTCTGGCACAGCGGCGCCAATCCCCAGGCAGGAATTTCGCTGCCCTCCCAGGAAAAGTGAGCACAGAGTTGAGGGGATGACAGGGAGCAGCCTCGTGGGGACCACAAGGGCTCTTTCATGCCTGCAGATCCCGAGTTTTCCCCTCTGGAGCAGGGACAACCACTCTGCTTTTCCGGGCTCCGGCCAAGCCGCTCCAGCGCAGAATTCCAGAGGGATTTGCCACCGACTTTGAGACTTTGCTGGCTGTCCTGTGGAATCAAGGAGGAATTCCTTGAGTGTGCACAGGGATGGAGCAGAGCCAGGAGAAGGCTGAGCCTCGTGGGGGCATTTTTGGGAATGCTGGGGGTGTGTTTGGGTACCCCAGTGCTGCTGGATGGGGCAGCTCCAAGCCCTGCTCCTGGAGTGGTGAGAATCTGGGAATTATTCCAGAGGTGCAGCAGCACCCCTGACGCAGCAGAAGATGAAATTTTCCTGTGGCCAGAGGACTGCTGGCCCCAGGAGCAGCTGCATCCAGGGATTTGTGGGCTGGACAGAAACTTGCAGGAAAATTCCTTCCCAGCTGGAGCGGATCTCCCACGGCAGGGAGCTGAGATATTCCCTTTCCATGGGGCAGAAAGTTGGGAGAGGATGGAGCAGGGCATGGAGAGCCTGGCAGTGCCACCCACGGGGTTTTGGTACCACCAGCACTTTGGATGCTGCAGATTCCCAACACAGCTGAAATTTGGGAGAGTGAAGCCCACCCAAAGCTCCAGGAAAGCCAGGGATGCTCGGGGAAGAGAAATGGATAAAGGGAATCCCTGGAAAGGGCTGGAGCAGGGATTCATTCACATTTCAGACCCCATCAGCTCCATTCCTTCCACCCCACGCCAAGGGAATCAACCCCAGTGAGCTGTGAATGGGGAGGGTGCCCAGGGTGGCTGAGCTGATCTGCTGGAAACTCACACCTTTAATTAGCTGGAATTAATTGTCTCGAGTGTCACAGACAGAGCCAGGGGAGAGGATTGGGAAGGAAAATTCCAGAGGCTGCTCCATTGCCTTCCCTCCTGCTCAGGAATTCCACCAGAGCTGGGCTGGCTCAGGGCTGCAAAGTGCCCCACAAACAATGATGGCACCTCATTAAATGTTCCCTTCTTAATTAACCCTGGGTAATTGTGCCCTCCTGGAGCAGCACGGGTGTAAAGTCACTTCACACACACTCAATTCCCACTCTGGGCTTTCCCAGAGGGGTGGTTTGCCCAGGGCAGGCAGGATGCAGTGCTGGGACACAGGGAATGGCTCCACATGGACCAGGGTTGGATGGGGGTCAGGAGGAGGAAATCCTTCCCTGGGGATGGAAGTTGGGCAGGAGGAAATCCTTCCCTGGGGATGGAGGAGAGGCAGAGGAAATCCTTCCCTGGGGATGGGAATTAGGAGGAGGAAATCCTTCCCTGGGGAGTGGGCAGGGGCTGGGAGGGAATTCCCAGAGAAGCTGTGGCTCCCTGGATCCCTGGGAGTGTCCAAGGCCAGGCTGGACGGGGCTCGGAGCAGCTTAGGACAGGGGTGAGCTCTGGGGACACCAGGAGGTGACCAAAGCACCCCCAGCCCCATTTTTGGGAATGCTCCTCCTGCCAATCCTGCTTTTCCACCCCCTGCAGCCACAACGTTCCTGCTGCTGCCGGCCCTGGCACGGCTCCACTCGGGATCAGGGCAGGAGCACCATCCCTGCCCTCCCTGCCTGGTTTGTTTGGGCATCATCTCGGGCTAATCCCCAGTTAATTACTGGAGCACGGCAATGAAAGGGCCCCTTTGTGCCTCTGCAGCTCAGCACCTCCAGAGCAGTGGGGCAGGAATTCTGCAGGGATTCTGCAGGAATTCTGCAGGGATTCTGCAGGAATTCTGCAGGAGTTCTGCAGGGATTCTGCAGGAATTCTGCAGGGATTCTGCAGGGATTCTGCAGGAATTCTGCAGGGATTCTGCAGGGATTCTGCAGGAGTTCTGCAGGAGTTCTGCAGGAGTTCTGCAGGGATTCTGCAGGAGTTCTGCAGCCCTCGGGAGATGCTCTCCCACCGAGCCAGCACGGGTGGGTACATCAGGGCCTTCCTCCCCTCTCTGGCTTTTGGGCTGCTCTTTGTGTCCACAGCCAGTTTCCAAAAGCCTTGGTGGGGATTAAAAGAGCTCAGCAAACTTTTTTTGATGTTCATTTCTTGGCCAAGCCTGCCCAAAATTCATCAGCTCTGCCGTGTGAACTTCTGCTGTTTGGGCTAAAGGGGGAGAATTCCAGAGCAGGAACAGCCTGGATTTCATTTTTTGTGGGAGCAGGTACTCAGGAAAGGCTCAACCCCTCCAAATACTGATGGAGTCCTGGAATGGGCTGGGTTGGAAAAGACCCTCAAACCCATCCAGTTCCAACCCCAACACCTTCCTCTGTCCCAGTTTGCTCCAAACCCCATCCAACCCCGCCTGGAAATGTTTTCCTGCTTCCTTGGGATGCTGCAGGTCCTCAGGGTGAGGATCTCCCAGAGCTGCAGGGTTCACCTGTTTCTCAGGGAGAGGCAGAGCAGCCTCTCTTCTTTCATTTGTTCCTTGTCATTCCAAGTTTTGGGAAGTTCTTTTAGTGTGGGAATGATCCCTCTGGAGAAAGAGAAGGAAAAGAAGGATGTGAGGAACAGAAAATCGGAATAAATATCATCATAGATGATGAGAGCTCCCAACTGCCTGCAAATGAGGGATAAAATAATTTATTATTGTAGACTTTAGCAGGAATTCTGCTTTACATCTTCAGGACAATACAAATCCCAGTTAATTCCAATCCAGTATCCCTGGAAGGAACAAACTCAGTCTTTAGGATAAGTTGTAAAGCAGGAAAATAGATCTGAAAGGTGTGAGAGCAGTTCCTTTCCTTTCCTTTCCTTTCCTTTCCTTTCCTTTCCTTTCCTTTCCTTTCCTTTCCTTTCCTTTCCTTTCCTTTCCTTTCCTTTCCTTTCCTTTCCCCCTCTCCCACTGGGATGAGCCACTGATAACAGAACTGAGATAAATCCCAGGATTTTCTCATCCTTTCCCTCTCAGCTCCCCCGGGTAGGAGCAGCCAGAGGTGCCCTCCATGCCCAGCTGGGATTTCTCTGTTCCTCCCTCAGCCCACGGGGCTGGGACAGCACACGGGGTAATTAATTTTGACTTACAGAAGCTGGATTAAATTGGATCGAGAGGGGTGAAAATAGGATTAGGAGTGGAGTTTAGCCAAGAGCAAACAGAATTAAAACTCCCAGCACAGCTGAGGGCAGTGATGGGAGCACAGGAGAGAGCCTGGCACAGTTCTGAGGGGTCATGGCAGAGACTGGAGCCCTGTACCCGACTGGACAGGGGAGAATTCCAAAATACAGCATTTATTTAATTGCTCTTGCTGGATTTCTTGGTGTTTCCAAGGATTAATTTGAAGAACAATCGTGCAGAACAAGCAGGACTCTCCCTAAACCCCGGCCCACATAAAAGTGTGCGGGGCTTTCAACACATGCCCCGAAATCTAATTAGTCTGGGATTATGCCTGTCACAAATCATCAGAGCTGAGGGATCCCGCAGGAAAACCAACTCCTCTCCCTGAAATCCTCCTGGACACAAACCAGGCTCGGAATTCCCATTTCCATGTCCTCCGTGGTGAGAATTCCTGGGACTCCACTGAGTGCCCGTCCCCTGCCAGGGCTGGAATTCCTTGGATTTGGCCGGAGCTGCTGCAGGGAATGAGGAGCTGTCCCTGCCCTGCTTCGCTCTGGGGATGGGTTTGGCCTCCCCAGAGCTGCTCCTCTCCCTTCCCTCCCCTCGATCCCAGTGGGAATCCCAAGCTCTAAACCAGACCAGGTCCCGCTCTTCCCTTGCCTCTGTTTGTCCCTGTCTAACCCAAGGGTGCCCAGACCTGGATTTGCTGAGGAATTTCCCTGAAACAGGAATGTCCAACCTTTGGAGGAGGCTTTCCAGCTTCCCCTGCCAGCTGCTGAGCACGGAGCTTTGCATCCCTCCCTCCCTTCCTTTGCATCCCTCTCTCTCTGAATTTTATCCCTCTATCCCTGGATTTTTTATCCCTCTATTCCTTCCTTTACATCCTTCTCTCCCTGGACTTTTATCCCTTTCTCCCTCTTTTTTCATCCATCTCTCCCTGGATTTTTCTCCCCTCTCTCCCTGGATTTTTCTCCCCTCTCTCCCGAGATTTTTATCCCTCTCTCCCCGGATTTACATCCCTCTTTCCCTTCCTTTACATCCCTCCTTCCCTGGATTTTTATCCTTCCCTCCCTGCCTCCATATCCCTCTCTCCCTGCCTTTATTCCCACCCCATCCCTGGAATGTCACGGCCTGAGGGTTCTCAGCGTGCCCAGCGAGCTCTGAATTCCCTTTCCATGTGGGAATCCCGCTCCCGCAGCTCCGGGAGCCGCACACAACACGGATTTCTGTGGTTTTCCCTGGCGTTTCCCTCGTTCTGGGGAAGATGCTTTTCCTCCGGTCCGGGCTGGCACAGAACATTCCCGGGAAAACCTCCGGGCTCCCGGGAGGAGCGGGACGATGTCCCGGCTCCTCGGGGAGGGTGGCACAGCCACCCCGGGGCTGTCCCTCCTGCCCTTCCCCACGGGAACGGCGATAACAGCAGGGAAAACCCAGGGAACAAAGGCACAGCGGAGGGAAAAGGGCTTGGAAAACCGAACAGGATTGAAAATCCCCTCGGAAAAGCAGCTCCTTAGAGCTGAGATGGGCTCCAAGCTCCTTCAGTGCCAGCAGCTTTCCTTCCTTCCCCTGGCTCCCGGAGGATTCTGCAGGTGTTCCCTCCCATCCCTGCCCCGGAGGATCAAAGCTCTGGCAGGCTCAGCCTGGATTTGTTCCTGCTCTGACCCACCTGGGCAGCCCGGGGGGGCTCTGGGGGCAATTCCAGGGGTGTGGGGTCAGCAAATCCCCAAAACCCCACCAGGGCTGGCTCGGCTCTTCTTCCCCGGCTGCTCCCTGGATTCTGCCAGGCAGGAATTCGGTCAGGGATTTTTGAATTGCCTAAAACTCCCCTAAATTGTGCTAAAATTGCCCTAAACTGTCCTAAAATTGCCCCAAGAGCAGCGTGGGGAGGGGGCTCAGTGTCACCAACCACCCACCCTGGTGGGCTCCACACTCCACATCCGCAGCAGGGACATCCAGAGTTTTCTTGGATGGACCAAATTCCAGAATTTTGTTGGATGGACCAAATTCCCCACCAATGCCCAAAAAGGAATTTTCAGCCCTGGAATTAAACCCTGGCCTCACTTGAGCCAGTGCAGCCTTCCCAAATCCAGGGGTTTCCTCCATATCCTGGAGCAAACCTGGGGAAGGACACCAGGTTTTCCCAGGATCTGGGAAGCAAATGGCCCAGGACTCACCCCTCTTTTAGCTGCAGGGGAAGGGGAGGGGGTTAATTTGGTTAATTTGATTTTTTTCTCTCTTTTTAATTTTTTTTTTTAATTTTGTCTGGTGGCTCCAAGGCAGCTCAGATCCCTGTCACTTCTCCTTCCTCTTCCCAGCAGTTGTGCCTCCCCCCTCTCCTGGGAAGGTAACAGTATCCCAGCTCAGACATGCATTCCTTTCTAATAAGGTATTGTGCCTCGATTTGTGCCTCTTAGGTGCAGTCCCAGGCAGCTGCTGCTCCGCAGGGCCCTGGTGAGGAGCAGAAAATCCAATCCAGCCTGGAATGTGCAGGAGCAGAGGGACATCTGTGCCCAGCCAGGGCTGCCCTCCCAACCCTGCCCCAGGGAGATCTTCCCGGCTGGAATGATGCCTTGGGAGGGCTGAGCTGGAACAGACTGGGCAGGGCTGGAGAATAAAGCAGAGATTTATTGAAAGGGGTTTAGGGTGCATCTTGGGCTGGACAAGAGCCTGGCCAGGGCTGCACCCAAGGGGGACCCAAGATGGGCACAAAATGGTCACAGAGTGGCCCCAAAATGGACCCAAAATGGTCCCAAAATGGACAGAAAATAGACCAAAAATGGTCACAGAATGGTCACAAAATGATCACAAAATGGACCAAAAAGAGACCCAAAATTGTCCCAAAATGGACCCAAAATGGTCACAAAATGGACAGAAAATGGACCCAAAATGGTCTCAAAATGGACCAAAAATGGTCACAGAATGGACTCAAAATGGACCCAAAATGGTCACAGAATGGTCATTAAATGGACCCAAAATGGACACAAAATAGACCCAAAATGGTCCCACTCTGAATCCACTCCCAGTTTCCAGTCCCGCTCTCGTTGCCACCTCCATGAATTCGGTAGCCCAGAGTGACCTTGGCTCCTCCAAGGCTTCTGTTTCACCCCAAACATCT
>VXBR01008871.1:59963-77453 GCA_013400215.1 Cisticola juncidis | reverse complement strand
TTCTTTTTTTCTTTTTCTTTTTTTCTTTTTCTTTTTTTTTCAGCCACCTGCGTTTGGATCAAACATCACAAGACATCTTCACTCGCTGAGCTCCTAACGAGCCCACTAAAATATTTATGAGCTAAACGCTGAGGATTTGACCTAAAACTGCCTGTTCTGTGCTCTGTGCCTTGCCCCACCTTTGTCTCCTCGGCATTGTCACTTCAGGGCGTTCTGGTCCTTTCGGAGGGCTGGGGCAGGGCAATCCAGGCTGTCATCACCCAGACCTGGCTCTCGGGGCAGAAATCTCCCCCTGCTCCCTTTTCATTTCCTGGCTCGGCAGCAGGGGAAGAGATTATGTGATCTGATAGGTAAAATTATCCCGTCCGAGGTGAATGTCCTCATTAAAGGCTTTTGCAGCCCCGGTTGTGTGATATCCCTGAGAAGGGGACGCTCTTGGGAGCCTTTTATTGCAGGGAATTCTCAGTCCCTGAGAGGGCCAGGGGGACAAAAGGTGATCCGAGCTGTAGGACACGCACACACACACACAGAAGGGTCAGGGATGCAGAAATGTTCCTTTTCCCTGACTGGAAGGAGAGGAAAAAACCCAGGAAAATCAACAAAATGCCCCAAAGTTGGATTTTGGCTCAAAGCAGAGCGGTGTTTTCCCAGCTGGGTAAAATCTGGGGTGATAGGATTGGCCTGGCTGTGTGAAAAAGAGAAATGATCTAAAAACCTTCATTGGTGGCTTTGGGGAAACGGGATTGGGGTCAATCAATCAGAAAAATGGGATTCTTCAAGAGGGACCTTTCTCCCAGACCTCTGCCCAGTGCTGCCACTGGTTGGGAGGTTTTGAAAGGAATTTTTCAGAAGGTTTTGAAGGGAATTTTTAAAAAATAAAAAATAAAAAAATCCCCTAACCAAATGTCTTCAGATTTACTTGGAATTACACAAAATCACGAGGGTGAGGAAGGTTCCCACTGGGAATTCTCCTCTCTCTGCCCAGGGGCTGGTGGGACACGATGCCAAAGCTTTTCCCAGCTCCTGGCTGAGCTTTTCCTGGGAGATCTCAGCCCAGGAGGCTTCACCAAGAGGAAGAAAAAATGAGGATGTGTCCCTCAATCAGCCTGGGGGATTTTGGGGAGGGAGGAGCAGCAGCTCCCTGTTTGCTCTCCAAACCCAGCAGCAAAAGCTGGGATTCCTTCCTGCTCCTTGGGAAGGCTGGAGGGGAGCACGCTGCACTTCCCAAAAATGTGGTTTCAATTAAAAGAAGCAAAAGCTCTGGGTTAAACTTTCCAGTAAAAAACATTTACGCTGCTCTTCCCTTGCAAAGGGTTCCGAGGGTGATTGCAGGCAGGTGGTTCCTGTTCCTATTAAAAATGAGTAATTCCTGCTCCCCCAGGGTTCCTTCAGAGACAATCTGCAAGTCCAAAGTGCCTTTTAAACCATTAAATGTTTCCCCTGCTCATCCCAAAGTTCTCCTTCCCGGGTTTTCCGAGGGAGCTCTCAGCGAGGGGAGAGCCTGAGATCACAAATGAGGAGATTCCTTCAGGGAAACCCAGCCCGGAGCTCCTGCTGGAGGGGGACTGGGATTAATCAGTTCTGGCCAGTTTTGTCCCTGATTTTCCTCTTTCTCCATGGGTTTTGTCCCTGATTTCCTGGTTTCTCCATGGGATGACATCTCCAGCAGGAGAGGCAGGCAGGACCTTGTGCCATTCCCACCTTCCAGTCTTGTCCCAGCCATCCCAAGGAGCTGCGTTTGCTGACCCTTCCCAAACGGGAATTCCCAGTGCCTGGATGTGCCCAGGCTGTCCCTGGGCTGCAGAATTCCCAGTTCCACGGCTGTGGCTGTCTGGCTTGCAGGGGGTGAGTGGGAATGGTCAATTTTGGCCATTTTTCCCCCAATTTCCCGGTCTCTCCATCCTGGTGGGATCTCCAGCAGGAGGGGTGGGAAGGGACAGCCTTGGCCTCACCTTGGGCCACTCCCAGCTTCCAAACTTTGCCCCTGCCATTCCAAGGTGGTCCCTGCTGCGTTTGCTGACCCCTCCCAACAAATCCCCCCTTCCCAGCTGGGAGTTCCCAATGCCTGGATGTCCCAGGGATCCCAAATTCCAGGCTCCCTGCCCAGCCCGGGGTGGCTGTGTGAGGACAGGGACATCCCTCAGCTTTCCTGCTGCTCCAAGAACACCCGAGGTGCCTGGAGGGAATCGTGGCTCTCCCGAGTACAGAGATTCCCATTCCCAGCCCCTCCCTGGTGCACAAAGGAGACAAAACCTGGGAATACTGGAGCAGAAAAGGCTGCAGGGCTGCAGTTCCACCGATCCCCCGGGGAATGAGAGAACAGCGCGGGCCCAGATCTCTGCCTGCACATGGGGATGTTTCATCCTGCCCAGTCAGCAGCTCTTGAACAGATTCCAGGAAAGCTTTTAAGCCCGATAAAGCCGGGCCTTTTGCATTTCCAAGTGATACTTTAGCTCCCAATGACATGCTCCACTTGTCATTCGGCTTTAAAGGGAGGTAATTAAAATCTTCCTCCGAGTTCGGTTACTCCGGGGAGAGAACCCAACGTAAACTGAAATAAAAAGGGAGAGACAAGCCCACAAAAATGCAATTTAGCGGCTGAAAAACGGCGAAGAGGGCAAAGATAAAAGTATCAAATGCACAATTGCTGTTTGCCCAAGGAGGGCTGGGTGATCTGGGAGGTGCAGAGACTTCCCCAGCAGAAACAGCGCCAAGGCCAGGGAATTTCCAGCACGTCTTATTTGCAGATTTTAGGGCCACTGGAAGCCACAAGACAGGCTTGGAAAAGGGGATTGGAATCCTGGCAGCCCCTGCTCTGCGAGGTGGGAAGTGGAGGTGAAAGAGAAATCCTCCCCCAGGCTGGGAGAGATCAAGAAAAGCTTCCCAAGAGAAGTTTTGAGGAAAAATGGATCAGATTAGGCTCAAAGTTGTCTGCTGGGCTGGGGAAGGTGCAGCTGCTTCCCAAAGGATTGGGATGAATCCATGGAGGATTCCTGAAGGAGGGAGGGTGCACAGCTCCGAGGGGATCCTGTGGGGCAGGGCAGAGGGAAGGGCAGAATTCCATGAGGATGGCAGGAGCAGGGAGAGCAGCACCCCGGGGATTCAGAGCAGGATTCAGCACATTCCACCCCAAAACGGCNCCCTCCCAGGCAGCTGGGCCAGCTCAGGGGGGTTCCAGCCCAAAAACAGGGAAAGGAGATTTTCTCCTGGGATAACACCGAGCCTGCATCATTCCACAGCCTGCGGAGGGGCCGAGGAGCTCGGCAAAACCAGACACAATCCACCTCTCCGGGATCACATGGAAAATAAAATTCCTGTTTCTTTTTCCCCTGGGGTCGTGCTCTGACTGGATGGAGCAGCTGGGGTTGAACCCTGGAGCTTCCCGCATGGAATTCCCTCGGGCTCCGTGTGTTTATCGGTGTCATTTGCTGATGGAAAATCAGCTACTTGGGGGAGTTTCCCTTTTTTTTAGGGATTATCGCTCCCTAATTCTGCCACCCCTGAGGCAAAATCCTCCTCCCTGCTCCAGACGGGCCCAAATTCCAGCAGGGAAGAGCAGCAGGCTGCGCCCTCGGATGGGAGAGCAGGAAAAACCTGATTGCAGCAGCTCCAGCTTCTGTCCTGCCTTTCTAAGGGTCAAAATGAGCCCAGCGAGGGACAAAGCTCTGCCCAGAGCCCCTGGAAGGGCTTCCCTTCTCCAAGAAAACCCTGGGAATGCTTGGGGGAGGAGGGGTGCAGGGGGAGAGCAGGGATGAGCTGCTCGGGACAGGGCAAAGCAGCTTCAGAGTCATCCCTAAATTCCTGTGTGTGCCCACAGAGGTGCTGGCAGGCACAGGACAGCCTGGATCCTGCAGGAATCATGGAATTATGGAAGGATTTGGGCTGGAAGGGGCCTTAAAGCTCATCCAGTTCCATCCCCAACACCTTCCACAATTCCAGGCTGCTCCAAGCCCCGTCCAGCCAAGCCTGGGACACTCCCAGGGATGGGGCAGAGGGACAAGGTTTGAGATCCTGGGAAGAATCACAAATACAAAGGGTTGGTTTAGATTTTGGGAAGCAGCTCTTCCCTGGGAGGCTCTGGCACAGATTTTCCAGGGAGGCTGTGGATGACCCATCTCTGGAAGTGTCCAAGTGTTCATGGAGGAAGGAATGGTTGAGGAAAATCCAGGAATTCCTGATCTCCCTCCATCTGCCTCATGCTCCTGGTATCCCAGGAAATCTCCCAACTCCTGTGTGGAATAAAGTGCAGGTCAGCAGGTGACTCAGCCACAGCCACTTCAAAGGGAACCCAGTTCCTGAGAGCTCTTTTCTTTTCCTTGATAAAGGGACTTTCCTTCTCTCCCGATTAATTAATCACGAGCAGAGCCATTGTTGGATCCCAACCACTTTCCTTCATCCTCATTCCTGTTTGCTCTGCTGTGAAAAACTCATTCCAAGAGGAGACTTCAACCAGATCGTGTTCCAGTGGCACCAAAGAAGAGAAGGGGGTGGAAATGGCATGTCCAGGTGAAAACCCAGCCCTGGCTGGAGCAGGGACACGGAATTCCATGGGGAATGCACAGAGCCTGAGTGTGGATCCACAGGGAGCTGCCTTAGCCACAAAAACATTGTTTAACTTCTTTGGGTTGACTTAATGTGGGCAGTGGAACTGGTCCGGGCAGTTTGAGCCATTTTCACTTCCTCGTTCTGCTTTTCAGCGGATGTGGGGAATTAAGGAGAGATTCTTGGGGGGAAAGCTGGAATCCAGTAGGGGCTGCTGGAAAGGAAAGGAGGAATTTGCTAGAAGATCCATCAGTTTGGAGGGATTCTTTTCATTACTGCAAAATCCCCTCCTGTTTCACACTCCAGAGATGTTCCCTCATCAAGGGGAACCCCACAAGCTCTGGGTCTCCAGGCTGGAAGAATATCCAGTTAATAAACTGGAGGGGAATTGGCAATCTGCTTTGGGTTATTATTTCAAACTGTGTGGATTAGCAATATCTTCTTGTTCCTGTTCTTCTTCTTCATTTTTCNTCCTTCTCCTTCTCCTTCTCCACCTCCTTTTTTTCCCCTCCTTTTCTCCTCCTTTTCTCCTCCTTTTCTCCTCTTTTTCTCCTCCTCCTTCTTCCCCTTCTCCAGCTCCTTCTCCTTCTTCTTTCCCATTTTTAAGGAATGTGTAGGAAGCTGTTTTCACATGCCAGGTGATGACTCCTCCTGCCATCCTCCCTCCCCACCAGACAATTCCTTGGACACTGGGCCGTGCTCCAGAGGATTTCAGGATTCAAACCCTGATGGGGGGGTTGTTAAAAGTGGCTCCTTCCAAACCAAACTCATTTTTAAGGCTGGATCCTGCAGCAGGTATCCCTGGATAGCAGGGATGAGGCTCCAGCTGGAGAATTTAAGGATTTAAGGCTGGCCCAGTCCCTTCCCCTTCCCTGGTACTGAACCTGGATCAAGGATGATCCTTTAAAGGTGACTGCCACATATTTGTGGAGAGGGATGCATTGAATCAATCCCTGTGGGCATTCCAGGGGCACAGAGAGGGTTGGCCAGTCCAGGACAATTTTTAGGAAGAAATTTGGGCACAGATTGGTGATCCTTGGAGAGGAATAAAAACACCAACATCCGTGTCTGTAAGATGGGACAGAACCAAAGTTTTGGGGATGCTCCTAGAGCCCAGTTTGGGACAGAACTGGGAGAAGGAACCGGCTGTGCTGCAGCATCCCGGATTTCTGCAGGATCACGGGCTCTGCAGCAGGAGACACCAGGGAGGAGCAGAGGCTGAGGAAAGCCCCTTCCCGAGCCCTCCCTGCTTTCCCCGCTCCTCCGACAGCGCCGGGGCCCTCGAGGAGCAGCGGGAAACCGAAACCCCGCAGCTGGCGGGGCCACCTGTGCCCGCAGCCCCCGGGGACACCGCGGGGCCGGGACACGGGGTCAGCCGGGGAGGAAGGGCCTGCCCGGGCCCCAACACCGCGCCCGCCGTGGAGCGGGATTAGGGGGGAATTGGAGCCGCCGGATCCAGACGGAGGCACGGGAGCAGCCGGGGGTGTCCCCGCAGCCCCGCGGGGAGCCCGGCGCGTCTCGGAGCGCGGCTGTGTCGGATCGGCACAGCTGGAGCAGCGCCGCTCCTAATCCCGCTGCACGGCGCCAGCTGCCCGCCCGAGGGGCCGCGGGGCCAGCCCAGGGCCGGCAGGGTGGGATGAGCCCGAGGACAGCCCCAGGGACAGCTCCGGGATGGGCTGGAGCCGCTGGAATCCTCTGAGCTGCAAGGGGAACGCGGCCGTGGCTGGAGGTTCCTCAGCCCTGCCTGTGTGGTGCAGCCTGGTTCTGATCCNTTCTCCTTCTCCTTCTCCTCCTCCTTCTCCTTCTCCTTCTTTTCTTCTCCTTTTCTCCTCCCTTTCTCCTCTTTTTCTCCTCTTTTCCTCCTCCTCCTTCTTCCCTTTCTCCATCTCCTTCTCCTTCTTCTTTCCCAGTTTTTAAGGAATGTGTAGGAAGCTGTTTGCACATGCCAGGTGATGAATGTTTGGAAAGCAGAGGGTGGTGATGCTTCCTCTTCCTCCTCCTCATCCCTCCCATCCCCAGGCACACCCAGCACCATCCTGGAAAACCATTGCTCTTCCCAAAGCGCTCTGAGATCCCAAAAAACCCAGTGCAAGGCACCCCCTCTCAGCCCAGCTCTGTTTTGGGGGTAATTAGTGCCCGTGAGTTAATTCCCAGCCTCAGCCCTGGCAATGGATCCTGGATCCCACTGGAATTTGGGTCCTGTCCCCGCTCTCCCAGCTCTGAACAGCCCCATGCTCACCTCTGGTTAGGGCTGCTCCTCCTCTCCAGTTACTGTCACCACACCATGGTTCTAGAACTGATACCTTGTTTATTTTAATATTCTTTTAATGACCACAAATAATTTGGCAAGTCCTCCCCAGCACTGCTCTGGAATGGGTAAAGCTGTTCAGGGGCTGGGGATGGATTGGGTTGTTGGGTTTAGGTTTTCTTTTTTCTTTTTTCTTTTTTGTTTCCTTCTTTTTTTTTTTTTTTTTTTTTTTTTTTTTTTTTTTTTGGTGAGGATTTCAAGACTTTTAGGAAATCTTTGAGATACTGACAGCCTTGCTTTTCTTCCTGAGCTGTCACTCACAGGAGAGGCTACCAAGCCAAGAATGGGGAGAGACACCAGAGCCTCTTCCTTTCCAAAATCCTCCTGCTCCCTGCCCTCAGCAGGAGGAAAATCCTCATTCCCAAGGCTTGGAGCAACCCAGGAGCAACCTTGGAGTAACCACATCACCACGGAGCAGAAACCCCTCAGGCCTTGCAGGGGTTTAGTCTGGAACCCTAAGCTGGGCTTTATTTTTTAAGCCACTGATGGGGCTGCTGTCCAAGGCTGGGATTTTTGTTGTGCCAAGTCCTAAATTGTGCACTGGAGCTTCTGGCAAAGGCCAAGATCCCACAGGGAGCTGGACAGGCTCTGTCTCCACTGGCAGTGCTCAGGGGAGGGGGATTCTCTGTGGGACTGAGCAGGGAAAATCCTTGGGATAAATTAAACTGTGGCTGCCTCTGGCTCAGCCCATCCCTTCCACTGCTGGCTGGAGAAAACCAGAGAGTTTTTGGGCCAGAAAAAGATTGATTTCCAGCTCCAGCTCCTCCTGCATGAAATTGGTGGTTTCTGCTCACCACTGACTTACTTTTTTTTTTTAGGGATTTTTTCTCCCCCAAACCAGCTGCTGTTGGATCTATTGTCAAGGTAACAACTCCTGTTTAAATCCACACAGATAACTGGAAGGCTCCCATCCCTGGGCTCTTTTTGGGTTCAATTTCAGTGATTTCTGAGCCCCAAACCTGCCCTATCTGAGGTTTATTCCCAGGCAGAGCCGATACCTGCAGTTTCATCCAGAAGGAAAAGCATCCCATGCAATAATGAGGATTGGTGGCAGGAGAATCCCATAAAAACCCATCCACCAGCCCAGCTGCTCCTGCATTTCCTGCAGTGCTCCCCATCCCGAGCTGTTCCCTTTTTTTTGAAGGAAAAGGAGCAACCAGGCACCCAAAAAAGAAATGAAGCCTGGAATTGAAGGCAACTTTCCCAACTGGAAAAGAATTCCCTTTGCAAGTGCAAAATTTGGGATGCTCTGGAGGTGATGCAGAGGAGCTGGCACCAAGGGAGTGGAAAATTAGAGGCCAGCTCTAATTCCTGGATGATTTTCCTACTCTGGCTCACAGTAAATTGAGATATTTTCAACTTAAAGGGGCTGTGACCCTGGAAGGGAAGCCCTAATTAGCTGGGGTCTTCTGCAATTAGCTCCCAGCTCTGCCTGACCCCGGGGTGGTTAATTAGGGGCTGTCAGGTCGTGGAGGTGCCTCCTGAGGAGTTTTTTAGCTGTTCCTGAGCTGGGTGCAGAGTTTGCTCCGTGGGGAGGGTGGGGATGAGCTGAGGCCACGGGGATGCTGCAGATCCAGGAGGGATGCTGGGGTCAGAGTGAGGGAAAACAGCCCAATCCCCGGATTTATGGGGGATAAATAAAGAGAATATCTTTATTTAAAGAATAAAGAGATCTATCCCAATGATCTCTTTATTCCTGCCTCACCTGGAGGGCTGGGGGAAGGCCCAAATCCCTCCTCATCCTCCTCCATGCCCAGGAATTTCCACTCTGCTCCTTGGGAAGTGCCCTGAACAACCATCAGGAAGGGAGAGGAGCTTTTATTTTCAGTTTGAAATGAAAATAGTTCCATGTGGGCCATCATTCCCTTCAGACTGCTCATCCTGGAGCTGCTTCCCAGCTCCTCCAGCGTGGAATCTTCCCATTTTCTCCTCTGCACACTTGTAATTAGGGCTGGTTTTATATTCCTCCCTCTCCCAAACCTCAGGCTCCAGGAGATTCCAAAAGTAGCTCATGTCCCATTAGTTATTTATTTATTTTTTTAAAAAAATTTTTATTTTTATTTTTATTTTTATTTTTATTTTGATTTTTATTTTGATTTTGATTTTGATTTTGATTTTGATTTTGATTTTGATTTTGATTTCTATTTTGATTTTGATTTTGATTTTGATTTTGATTTCTATTTTGATTTTGATTTTGATTTTGATTTATTTTATTTTCAACTCCTGCCCCGTGAGCGATTCCCAGGGGCCGTGTCCGGTGTCCCCCTCTCCAGGAAAACAGGGAATCGTTTTCCTGCTGGATCCAGGGCAAAGTGCAGCTCCCAGGGCCACATGGGCGCCCAAATCCCCTCATTCCTCGGGAATGAAATGGATACTGAGCATTAGGAACGGGCAATAAACTGCCAGACGGGACAGGCAAAGTTCATCCTGCCCTGCACCCAGGAGGATTTGCAAATCTTTCAGCCTGGGGAAAAATTCTGCTGAAATTCAGTTATTTGCTGGTGTTTGAGTGAATTTCTTGGATTTTTATTTTTATTTTTGTTTTTATTTTTGTTTTTATTTCTATTTTTTATTTGGGCTATGTTACAGGAGCCACCCCCTTGGCCAGCCCGCAGAGGTCACAAACTGTCCCAGCAGCAGCTGCTGAGCCCCTGCTCCCTGCTCCAAGCTGTTCCAGCTTTTAACTGGATTTACCGGGAGGGAAAACGAGCCGGGGCTCTCCCATTAACTCCATCCCCGGCTCCCTTGGCAGCTTGCACAGGCAGCTGCCGCCCACCCGCTCCTCCGCGGGAAGCCGCGGGGTCAGCATTGATTTTCCTGGAATTCTGGAGCACTCAGGGGCTGGGTCCTGCCTCTGGAGGGGCTCCGAGCGCTGATATCCCACCAAAAGCTGGAGATTCCTGCAGGGCTGAGCTCTTCTCACCAGCTTGGGCATCCCACACTCCTGGGGTGAGGCAGATTCCCGAGGGAAGAGCAGTGAAGGTGGCACCTGCATCCTGCTGGTCCCTTCCTGATCCTATCCTGATCCCATCCTGATCCCATCCTGATCCCATCCTGATCCCATCCTGCTGATCCCAGCCTGATCCCATCCTGCTGATCCCAGCCTGATCCCATCCTGATCCCATCCTGATCTCATCCTGATCCCATCCTGATCCCATCCTGCTGATCCCAGCCTGAACTCATCCTGCTGATCCCATCCTGAGATCATGAGATCATCCTGATCCCATCCTGATCCCATCCTGATCCCATCCTGATCCCATCCTAATCCCATCCTGATCTCATCCTGATCTCATCCTGATCCCATCCTGATCCCATCTCGATCCCATCCTGCTGATCCCATCTTGCTGATCCCATCCTGGTCCCATCCTGATCCCATCCTAATCTCATCCTGATCCCATCCTGATCCCATCTCGATCCCATCCTGCTGATCTCATCCTGATCCCATCCTGCTGGTCCCGTCCTGATCCCATCCTGATCCCATCCTGATCCCGTCCTGATCCCACCCTGCTGATCCCATCTTGATCCCATCCTGATCTCATCCTGATCCCATCCTTGACACCTCCCTTGCAGTGATTCCCACCAGATTTCCACCTCAATCTCCCTATTTCCCACTCCTTTGGACACACTCAGGGCAGATCCATCTCCCACATCAGGATGAAATCCTTCCAGCACCTCAAGTGTTAACCCAGCCCAGACAAACGAAATCATTTTGATTTTTTTTTTTTTTTAATCTTTCAGCCTTTTTTATTTTCGTGTTTGGGGTTTTTCAGAGCTGCTAACTGACAGCTGAATGGGAGATACGAATGCAGGAATGATCCTCCCCCGAAAGCTGCAGAGAAGCCGCAACCCTCAGATCAAACAACTTTTATTTTGTGCCACAGCAACCCGAAATCCCTGTGATTTCCATATTCCCGTGCCCGGAGCGTTGCCATGGCTCCCCCAGGACGGGCTGGCAGCGGCGGGGGCGAGCGGGAGCCGCGGGCCGGGGTGAGGAGGGGTGGAATTATCCAGCCCCATCCCTGCCCACGGGGGTCTCCTGCCATCCCTGCCTGGATGGATCCCCTTAACCCCCTCTCCTGCCGCATTCCCTGAGGGGAGGAAGGGAAAAGTGGATTTGCTTTGCTTTCCTCCCTTCCCTGATACTCATTTTTCTCTGGAGGAAGGAAATTTTCCTCAGAGTTGGAGGAGATGGGATCGCAGCAGCCTGGGGTAGTGCAAGATGTCCCTGCCCCTCGCACTGGATAATTTTTAAGGTCCCTTCCAATCAAATTATTCTGATATTCCATGGACACCCCCCTTGTGTCACCTGTGCCTCAGTTTCCCCTTCACCGAACGCTGCAGAGAAGCCACAACCCTCAGATCAAGGAACTTTTTGGTGCCACAGCAAAGTGAGATCCTTGTGATTCCCGTATTCCAGGCTGCCCAGGGGGGTCTCCTGTGATCCCTGCCTGGATGGATCCCTTTAACCCCCTCTCCTGCCACATTCCCTGAGGGGAGGGAGGGAAAAGTGGATTTGTTTTGCTTTTCTCCCTTCCCTGCTGTTCACTTTCCTCTGGAGGCTCTGGAAATGGGATCACAGCAGCCTGGGGTAGTGCAAGGTGTCCCTGCCCCTGTCAGAGGTGGAACTGGATCATTTTTAATGTCCCTTCCAACCAAATTATTCTGACATTCCATGGACACCCCCTCGTGTCCCCCGTGCCTCAGTTTCCCGCAGCCACAGGGATGGTGATTTTCCCAGAGGAGATTTTTCCTGCAGAGCCCCCAGCTCTGGTGCTTCCCATTTGGAATGTGCTGTGCTGTGGGCATCCCTGGGGCATCCATTCTCCAGAGGAATGGGAATGCTGCCCTTGGGAATTCCTGGAGAAGGGCACAGCCCAGGACAGGATGGATTCACCGCCCCAGGAACCTCCTTGGAATGGTTTTCCCCAGTTTGACATGTTTGGCATTTTGGAAACACGGGCTGCTCTTTTCTAAGGGAGCAAAACAATGAAAATACTTGGAAAAACCCCAACTGTGCTGGTCGAGACTCCCTCATTAAGGAGAGTTTTGCTTTCAGATTCTTCCCTCTCTTTCCAGCTCTCCCTCGCTGTTTCACTCCAGAGAAACCCAGGCTGTGTCCCATCCAAACTCCAGAGCTTTTCTTGCTGGAAATCCCATTAAAAGCACAGCCTGGGCCAGCTCCTGATGATTGGGTTGTCCCGTGATCCAAAAAAAAAAACAAAACGGGGGTAAGGTGAGGTAACAGCTCCAAATCCACCTCTTAGTCACTGCTGGCCATGAAAAACTGCTTTGCTTATCAAAGAAAAATGTGGAAGCAGACCCTGAGAGCCCCTGGGAGGCCAAGGACCTGCCTGGTGCCAACAGAAAGAGACGGATTAATGAGCTCCAGGGCCACTTGCTCCTGGATTTTTTTCCTTAACCTTTCTTTTCCAGAGGACTTCCAGACAGATAAAGGACAGCGCCTGGTTAATCATTTATCCATCTGCATATCCAGCCTCTCTCCTCGGGCCTCGGAGGGAAAATTTTCATATTTATGTGCTGCTCTCTCCCCCACGAGCCGATGGAAGCAATTTGGGAGCGATGGGAGCTGTGTCCCATCCAATTCAGTGGGAAAATCACAGGGAAAAGGGAGCAGGGAGGTCCATGAGGGAGAGGCAGCGGGCCTGGATGCCCTGGAATGGTTTCCAGAAAAATTCCAGAGGATGCCGGGGGTGATTTCCTCCTGTCTGCCCGGGGATTGGGCTGCTTGGCTGGAAAACTCCAGCAGAAATTGGAGCTGGAGCTGGAGCATTCCCGAGAGCAGGAGCGGGGATGGATGGGCCTCGGGATGGGCAGGCATGGGAACCTTCCTTGGTCATTCCTTAACATTTCCTCATAATTTCCTCAACATTTCCTCATCCCTTCCTCAACATTTCCTGAGCCTTTCCTCAGCTCTTCCTCGGACTTTCCTCAACATTTCCCCAGTATTTCTTCAGCCCTTGCTCAGCCTTTCCTTGGCCTTTCCTTGACCATTCCTCAGCCTTTCCTCAACATTTCCTCAACATTTCCTCATCCCTTCCTCAGCCTGTGCTCAGCCTTTCCTCAGCCTTTCCTGGACCCTTCCTCAACATTTCCTCAACATTTCCTCAACATTTCTTCAGCCCTTCCCCAACATTTCCTCAGCCCTTCCTTGCTTTTTCTCAACATTTTCTCAACATTTCCTCAGCCTTTCCTTGGCCTTTCCTTGACCCTTCCTCAGCCTCTCCTCAACATTTGCTCAGCCTTTCCTCAGCCTTTCCTCATCTTTTCCTCAGCCTTTTCTTGGCCTTTCCTAACCTTTCCTCAACCTTTCCTCAGCCTTTCCTCAGCCTTTTCTCCTTGCAATTCTATTTTGTGAATAAACCAGCACACCAAGCTCTGTGGCACTGCAGCATTCCCTGGATAACAAATCCTTCCTCTCAGCATTTCCCTGAACACCCATGGCCCAGAATGACAATATTCCAGGATTTCTTGTGGGATTTTTGATGGTTGCAGGTCAAGAATGGCCCAGCTGGGTGCAGGGACTTTCCTTTCCTTGAAATCCAGAAATCAATGACAAAAAAGAGCTTTTAGGATGATTTATTTGGTTGCAGTCTCTGTTTCACTACTGAAGGTTTAATAAAATGATATTTCAATAAAAGGACATTTTAATAAAAGGACAATTTAATAAAACGAGACCTTAATAAAAAGACTTTTTCCCTCAGGCTTCTGGTGGGTGAAGGGTGAGGGGGACAAGCTCAGCTGGCTCTGGGTGCTCCCTCCATCCTGCATTTTCCACCCCAAAAATGCCTCTGGATTTCGGGTGCTTTGATTTCCTGCAACCTCTGTGGAGAGACAAGAAAATCCTCACTTGCAGAGCTCAGGAAAAACAAGGGAAATGTCCAGAATTTGGGCAGTTATGGAGTTTTCTTGGGGATCAGGTGTGCTGGCAGCATCAATCCCTGCTCTCATCCCAGTGCTCACAAAATTCCCTGCTCCAGCAGCCTTTGGCAGCATTTAAAGCATTCCCAAGGTGAACGGGAGATTCCTGGCAGGAAAAGAGCCTGGAAAGATGAGAAACCCCACGGTGGGGTCTTCTCCTGCTCCATCAGATCAGGGGACCTCTGGACAATTTCTCTCCTCTGCACCCTCTGGAAGGGCTGGATTTTTCCTGGGGCACATCAGGCTGGGAAGGAGCTGGAAAAAACACCCTAAATCAAAGGAGCAGGGCAAAATTCCCTTCTCATTTCCCAGGAAAAGCAGGTCCCCAGCGTGTGCCTGCGTTGAGATTAATTTGTTAATTGTTGCCCGCTGTTAGCAACAGTTGCCATGTTTAGGGCTGAGTCAGAAATGCTGCTAAAAACCCTTAAATTCAAAGGCACCTCCAGGAATAAAATCCAGCCTTGGAATGGGATTTCAGGGCAGCAAAGCCACCACTGCCTTCTCCATCCAGCCCTTTCCCAGTCCAGGGAATATGGATCTTATATGGATAAGGACTGGGGAATTATATATTTTTAAAATGTGGGGGTTTCCCCCCACAAAATGTTTATTTCTGGATTATTTCCCCATGGCAGGGCAGTGCTGGGGGTTGTGTCCCACCCTGCAAGGTGGAAAATCTGGGTTATCCCTTGGGTGATTCCTTGGAAAACCAGAGCAGGGATTGCTCTGGATCCAGAGGAAGGGATATTCAAAAATCCCAGACTGGGACTGGAACAGAACAAAACTTTTCCCATTCCATCTCCCAAGGTGGGGACATCTTCCACTGTCCCAGGTTGCTGGAGCTGGAATTCTTTAAGCAGGGATCCATCCTGGAGCCAAGAACTGTAAAATTCCAGAGGGGAATGGATGGACCTGTGGATAATGAGGCCTCACGGAGCCCCCACAGGCAGAGTTTGTGATCCCAGTTTTCTTCCCAAATGCCTTTCCCTGACTTGTTGGCACTTGAATTTCCTGTTATTGCTGCATCTTAATTCCTGGAATGCCCTCCTGGTTCTTCCTTGGCTTCTCCTTGCTCTGTCTCACAAAGCCAGGAAATTGGGAAGACAATATGACAGCATTCCCTGTGAATCTGGGGCGGGCACAGGCAGATGTGAAAAAAAAAAAAAGGTATTAAAGGTATTAAAACTTCTGTCCAGGATTGTGTGTTCCCTGCTCCTGAAATATCCATGGGAATCATTTAGGGAGCACAATCCCTCTCCTGCCTTCTCCATGTCCTCCTGGAATTGTCACAGCTCTGGCTTTAACCATTGGATCTTCCAGACACCACAGCAGGTGCTCCAATCCATTATTCACAGCAGGAATAATCAGGATAACTGGATTTTTATAGGGTAGAGGGAGGAATCCACTCCCCAGGAATGGGGATTCTAAGGATGGTGAAACAGGAAAGAAGGAGAGCTTGAAGCACGGAAATATTCCCACAAATTCACTGGCTCAGAGCAAAGGCTCTGGGAACCGCCCAGCACAAGTGAGCACAGGGTTTTTTGGGAATGTCACTTGTTTCTCTGGGATCTGAGGGCTGGAGAAACCACTTATTTTAGTGGATGGTCAGGGAGTTGGGAATCTCATTAATGACCCCTCCCAGAGCTCATAAAACCAGAGGGACACTGCCAAAGGCAAAGGACAGAGCCACAGCAGCCCAGGAGGAGCAGGAATCAAAGCTTCTGACACAATCCTGTGGAAATAAGGTCGGAACATTTTGTTTTGGCTGCCTGAGTGGGTCTTTCCCAAGGGGACACAGTGAGGAAATATTTTGACTCTTTTTTGGGGTAAAGGAGGTAAAAGCCTGAGTCCAGCTGCTGTGTGATTCCCAGCTGAGTGAGGAGATGGAATCCCATGAGGTGTGGGTGCAGCCAAGCTGACATTCCCAGTACTGATCCCAAATCCTCTCTGCTCTCCCAGAGGATCGGGTGCTCTGCCCTTGATGGCCACTCCGTCATCCTTTTTTTAGAAATGACCTTTCCCCAAGGTGCAGCCTCCCAGTCCACCTGAAATTCCTGCTCTGCCTTCAGCAAGGAATAAACTCCCTCTGGGAAAGGCAAAGAGGTGCCTGAAACTCAGGACAGAAAATTCCCAAATCTGCTGAAGGAACAAGCTCCACTCCCCCTCGGAGCGTGGCAGGGAATTCATGGAAGAAGTGAATCCACCTCGTTACTCAGCAGCATGACTTAATTCCAGCAGGGAAAAACGAGCTCACAGGGACTGCCAGCTTCCCTTTCACCTTCCCTCTCCCTCCCCCCGGAGTGGGAACGGGCAGGGGAGGGTTGGACTCGTGCTGAGAGCGTTGGCTGAGCCCTGGAGGGGAGAAATCCGCACGGAGCTCACCCGGCTCTTCCAGGTTTTCCTTGGAGGGAGGATGAGCAGGGAGGGAGCTTCTGGTCCATCCCTACGGCTCCTCCTGCCTGTGCCCGGCTCGGGCCGGCTCCATCCCCCCTTTTCCGTGGGAAGAGGATGAGTGTCAGTCTGACACCTCGTTATTACTCATCCCGGTGGCTTTGGCGCTCGGGGATTTAACATCACACTTTCCTCTAAGTGCTCTAATTCCTGCAGAGCCTTTTCCAGCTCCTCTTGGAAGTGGTGGAATGACAGACGGGGCTGGGATTTCACAGGGAGAAGTCCAGGTCAGAGCCTCAGCCCGTGCAAATCCTCTGGGATGAGCTGGATTTCAGCATCCCGAAGTTGGCAAAGTTGGAAGTGCAGATGTCCGGGCATAGGAACAACCCTCAGAATTCTGTTTAAATTATAGCAATAAAAAGAAAACAACTTTTGGAGGTGGATGCAAACCATCCCTAATCACAACCAGGAAATCAACTTTGCTGCTGAGGGGCTCGGGGTGGGGACAGCAGGGACGGGGATGGAATCGATTTTTGCCGTGCTGGGGTCACTGTGACAGACACAAAGCAGCTGCCACCAGCACTGCCAGAGGCACAGCCTGACCCCAGGGCTCAGCCTGGGGGGAAAATCCACTGGCAGGACCCCCCCAGCTCCAGGGAAATCCATCCTGCTGGAGATGAGGGGTAAAACACCAGCAAACCTGTGCTGGAGGTGATTGTCCTCGTGGATGTGGCCACTGGGAAATCTGCTGGAGGAACAAAATGAAAGAAAATGCTGAAAAAACAGGAGAAGATTGGCTGGTTCCTCTCTCCTTGGGGACTTTCCAGTTGGTGACAAAATCCAATGATGGCTCTGGCTCTGGAGCTTCCAGCTCCCAGCCTGACATCACCACTGAGGTGGAACTCGGGTGGATATTGAGCTTCTTCCCAATTAATTCTTCCTCCTTATGGGCCTTCCTGCCCTTCAGCAAGAGCAGAAGGTGAGCTCATCAAGGGTGGCCACAATTCCAGAGGAATTTCTTCCCGGAAAGGGCAGTCAGGCATTGGAAGGAGCTCTCAGGGAGGTTTGGAGTGCCCATCCCTGGAGGTGTCCAAGGAATTCCTGGATGTGGCACTCAGAGCTCTGGGATGGGGACAGGGTGGGGATCAGGCACGGCTGGGACTCAGGGATTTGAAGAGCTTTTCCAGCCTCAATTCCAGGATTCTGGGATTCTGGGATTCCGGGATTCTGGGATCTTGGGATTCCAGGATTCTGTGACTCCGGGATTCCAGGATTTTGGGACTCTGGGATTCTGGGATTCTGGGATTCTGGGA
>VXBR01008871.1:13085-28790 GCA_013400215.1 Cisticola juncidis | reverse complement strand
GGGATGGGCACCCTGATCCTGCTGCTCCCCGGGATGGGCACCCTGATCCTGCTGCTCCCCGGGATGGGCACCCTGATCCTGCTGCTCCTGCTCCTCCGGGAATGCCGGATCCAGCCGGGCCCTGTGGTGCCCGTGAGGTGCTGCAGGCCCTGGGAGCTCCTTGTGTCCATCCTCTCCCAAAGATCCTCCAGGATGAGTATCCATGCCTGGTATTCCATGCCCAAAATCCAGCCCATCATCGACATCACCATCCTCAAAGGCTGGCACAGCTCTTGTCTCCTCCTTGCTGCTCTTCCTCGGTGCTTCCTTGTGGAAAAATTCAGCCCAAAATTCAAAACGAGGGCAAGCGGTGCCCCAAAAGTGACCCAAATGAGGTCAAGGCTCATCCAAAATGTGTTTGTGCCCAAAGGTGCCCAGGACGGGGTTAAGTGGTGACCAAATGTGCCCCAAAGTGCCAAAACAAGGTCAGGGGTGGCCAAAAATGTGCCCAAAAAAAGGGAAGCGGTGCCCAAAATGTGTTGGTGCCTAAATGTGCCCGAAACGAGGTCAAAGAGTGCCCAAATCACGGCTGTGCCCAAAACAGGATCAGGGGGCATCCATAGCCTGCCGAGGGGTTTTGGGGAATTAACTGGAATCTCCAAAAGCTGAATCCCCAAAAATTTTCCCACCTTTTAAAATCCCCTTTTTGGGGCTGCAATCCCTAAAATCCAACTCCAATCTCCTCTGCTCTGTGTTTTTCCACTCCCTGTATCCCAACAGCACCAGGATCCCTCATTCCCAGCTCCTCCCAGCCTGTTTTGGGATAAAGAGCCTGTCTGGGAGTGGTTTCATCCCTGTGGATGGGTTTTTCTCGGGAATAACAACAGGCACCGGTGCCTTGGGCAAACTCTTCCCTTCCTCCCCGGGAGGAAACTTTGGATTTACGACAGGAACAGCGAGATAACATCGAGGGTGATAAGGAAACCAGGCAACAAATCAGGCTAATGGATTGCCCCTGGATGAGTGGAGTGGGATTTAATGACTCCGGCAAGGATCTGCGCTCCCAAGGATCGGGATGGGAGGGGAAAGTGGGAAAACAAACAGAGAGCGCTTCCAAGCCAGGGAGCAGCCCCGGCTGAAAGCTTGGAGGGAGACTTTGGCCTTCCACACCCTCCCTGCGGGCTGGGAATGGCAATTCCCAAACTCCCTGCAGGCTGGGAATGGCAATTCCCAAATTCTGGACAGGCTGGGAATGGCAATTCCCAAACTCTCTGCAGGCTGGGAATGGCAATTCCCGAATTCTGGGCAGACTGGGAATGGCAATTCCACCATGGACAGGCTGGGAATGGCAATTCCCAAACTCCCTGCAGGCTGGGAATGGCAATTCCTAAATTCTGGACAGGCTGGGAATGGCAATTCCCAAAGCCAGGAAAAGCTGGGAATGGCAATTCCCAAAGCCAGGACAGTTTGGGAATCTCAATCCTTCCCCTGGATGAAAGGTTGGATTCATTTTGGGCGTTCCCTGTTCTTGCTCCATGCTCTGTTCCTGTAAATCCTGAGGATTCCTTGTTCTGCTCCTGATTTTCCAGAGTGGTTTTATTTTTCCTGGCAAGATCCAGACCAAATCCGTATGCGCTCTCTGCCCTTAGCACCTTTTCCTTCTTAATTTTGGGAGGTTTCCTGTTCTCTCCCAGGTTTCCCAGTAAAAAATCCTGGGATTTTGATGGGGCAGGACCTCCCTGTGGGGAAAACTCTGGATTTGTGTCCTTGCAGGGCTGGATTTGGCCCCAGGAGAGCCCCAGGAATGGGCAAACAGGGATGATGAGCAGGATCCCTGGGATGAGGGGGATTTGCTTCCCTATTCCCAAACCTGTGGATGTTTCCTCTCCAGCTGCTTTTGTATTCTGGCCAAAAGCTGCTGCAGAGATTTGGGCACCCAACAATTCCTGCCAGACATTGGGAATGACAGGATAATGCTATTTCCAGGGAAAATCACATTAAAATCAGCTCTCCAAGGAATTGTTTCCTCTCTGGATCCTTCTGGAAACAAATCCCTGTCTGCTGGCCCCAGGCTGGAATGCTGCAATCTCAGCCACCCCAAGGACATTCCAGGAGTGAAATTCCACCTGCAGGAAACTGAGGAATTCCCACTGGATTTGGAGTTTTACTGATCCCAAACCCAGCACAGAGCCTGTGAATTCCCAGGGAATCACTTTGGAATCATCTCCCTTTCTCCATGCAGGGAAGAATCCAGAACAACTCCCACACCAGATCATTTTCCCCTGTGTTTCTGGATTTTCATCCCTTTTAAATCAGGATTTTTCTGGGATTGAAAAGACACCTGGACAGGGATGGGCTCAGTGCTGCCAGAGATTTTTTTCCCACCTCAGTGATCCTGCAATTCCTAACCCTCCATCCCCATTCCCTGTCTCTGTCTGTGGGGCCCAGCTCAGCTCCAGGCTTTTATCATCTCAGAAATCCACGGATCTGCCTTTCCCTCCCTGAAAACCTGCTGGAAAAATCCAAACAGCCTCGAGTGCCACGAATTAATTCCATGGAAATGCCTCTGATCCCTGTGAGAGCCAGGCACAGACACGTGGGGAAATAAAAGAATTCCAAGTGTGGGATGGGGGCTGCCAGCCCTGTCTGGCACCCGGCATATGGGGCTGGGCAAAAAACGGGACAGGGATGCAAACAGGAGGCCCTCATTAATTCCGGGAATGCATAATTAATTAATTACCCTGCCCAGGGGAGCTGCTGTCACCACGGCTCCCGGAGCCAGCGCTTCTCCTCCTGTGAAGCAGGAATTGGGAATGGGATTTGTGCTGAATCGGGAATTGTGTGTGGGATTTGTGCTGAATTGGGAATTGTGTGTGGGATTTGTGTTCCCTGGCTCCTGGAATTGGGAATTGTGCATGGGATTGTGCTGAATCGGGAATTGTGTGTGGGATTTGTGCTGAATTGGGAATTGTGTGTGGGATTTGTGTTCCCTGGCCCTGTTGTTCCTCCTGGATGCAGGAATCGTGCCCAGGATTCTGCCCCATCCCTGGAATTGCCCAATTCCAGATCTTGGAGCACCCTGGGATGGTGGAAATTGTTCCTGCTCATGGCAGGGCTTGGAATGGGATGAGCTTTAAGGCTCTCCCAATCCAAACCATTCCATGGTTCTTAGTTTTGGTGGGAAAAGCTGGGAGAGCATAAATTCACTGAGCCCTTGGAGGGGTTTGTATCCTTTATTTTTTCCACCAGATTTTCCAGATTCACCTCTGGAGCAGGGGGACGAAAAGCCCAAATCTCCCTCTGGAATATAAACAGGGATTCTCTGGAGTCCTGGATTTCCCATCCCAGAGGGATGCACCAGGATCCAAAACCCCAAACCCAGCCAGCAGATCCATGAAAGTGAAGGGAAAATTATTCCCTGATAATTCCCAGGTTATTATCAGGGATAATTCCCTGGTGATTCCCAGGTCACTGCACTTCCAGGCTGGGCTGTGTTTGCATCCAGGATTAAATCCCGATGGGAATTCCTCTGTTATCTCCCATCCCCACGGGCCAGCATTGCTCATTCCCAGCTTTTCCCAAAGGCTCTCCCTGCTGGGAAAAGCAGGGCTGGGGTGATGGGATCCATCCAACATCTGGGATGGCTCCAACAGCACCCAAAGGAGAAGGAAGGAAGGAGCCATCCAGGAAAACCAGGAGAGGGGTGAGATGAGCAGCTGAGGGGAGCGAGGGGCTGGAGGTGGAGAAAACATCCTGGGAATAAATCCCGGGAATGAAATCGGCCACTCCAGCCTTGGCTGCTGTGCCAAGGAGCAGGGAAAGGCTGTGGGAAATGGGAATTGCAGGTTCTCAGGATGCTGCTGAGGGATCAGGGCTGGGCCAGGTGTCACAGGGAATGTTTGGATCCCAGGGATGATCCAATCCCAGGGAAATGGGAGCTGCGTTAACTGGAGTTAGAGAGGGAAGGGGCAAAAATTCCACTGTGGCCTGCTCTTACTCCAACAAAAATCCATTGATAAATCCTGGGATAAATTCCACACTTCAGGCACATTCCTGGGTTTTTCCTGCCTTGGAGAGCAGCCAGGAGAGATCCCAAAGCCAGGAGAGATCCCAAAGCCAGAGGATTCCACGGAGACCCTGCTGAAACCCAGGAGGTGCCCAGTGAAGCCCATGAATCCCAATCCCTCTGAAATGCCCACCTGGAATCTCCCTTGGAATTGCTGTCTCCTAATGCCACTTGTCCAAACTGAATCCACGATTTTACCCCCTCAATTAAACCCATTTTTCATGGAATAAAAAGTGAATCCCTGGAGGAAGCTGCTCCTCTATCCCAAAGGTTGCTGGGAGGATTTTTCCCCACCTCTTTCCTTCAAATCCTTTGCTACCCAGCAGCTGGAATTCCCTTTATTCCATTGATCCCATTGAATATTCCTAGCTGGAGCCTGAACCAGAAATTCCAGTTTGTTTATTTATTATTATTATTATTTTATTTTATTTTTATTTTATCCAGAGGTTTTTTCCACCTCCTGAAGGTCAGGTGGGCACCGGGCAAATTTTCCACGATTTTCCTGTGGGTGGGTTTGGTTTTTTTTTTTCTTCCAGCAGAGCAGAGCCAACACTTAGAATCCTTGGATAAATCAAAGGAAAAGCTGAATAAGCTGGAATTCAGCAGGATTGTCTGTCGAGGTATTAAAAATGTCACTCAATCCCCGGGGCTGAGGGGTTGGGGTTGGAATGTGTGAAAAAAAAATGGGATTTGGGGAGTGTCGGTGCTGTCTGGAGCTTCCTGGGAAGGGCTGGCTGGGAGGACAGATTTTCCCGGGATTTGTCACTCTTTGTGGAAGGGTGACATGTTTTGATGGAATGTGTGCAGGGATGCTGGCAGCTCAGCTGGCTCCTCAAAATCCCCCTGCCAGGAAAAGCCCGGGAATGGCGTTTGGGATTCAGGGAAGAGCCGGAGGAGCTTCCAAAGGCACAGAGCAGGTCTGAGGAAAGAGGGTTTTATAGGGAGAGGGATTTTTTATAGGTATTTATTCCTATAAAACCTATAGGGAGAGGGTTTTTTTAGGAATTTATAGGTTTTTTATAGGGGAGGGATCCCACAGAGCAAAGGCTGCCTGGCTCTGGGAGAGATGAACTGCAGGAGCTGCTCCCAGGAAAAAATTCCTGGGCTGGGAAAAGAGCTCCCCCAAGGCAGCATTCCCAGGGCACTGAATTCCCCAGGAGATGCTGGCTGGAAAGGGAATTTTCCTGGGAATTGGGGCATTGAGAGCTTTCCTAAATTTGCTCCTTAAATATGAAGGATTGCAGCATTGCCAACGGGAATGTTGGATGGGCTGGCTGGAATTTCTGTTTTCTGGGAATTGGGATCCCAGTCCTGACCTGGGGGAGTGGGAATAGAGGTGGGATTGGTCTGGGGGGTGTGGAAAACAAGGCCCAGCTTTATCCACCTCTTTTCCAGGCTCTGATCCCTCCAGATAAAACTTCCCTTGCTTAATTCCAAGGATTTGATCAAATTCCATGGAAGGAGGAGAGAAATGCTCTTTGCTCTGCCCAAGACAGGGTTTAGCTCCTTCCCAGAAAAGGGAGATTTATTACAATTAAAGGGATGTTTTATTTATTAAAATCCTTTTTCTTTCCAGGGCAGATTTTCCTGCCCCAGCTTTGAGCTTTCCAGACCTTTCCCACCCCGGAGCTTCCAGGTGGGATCATTTCAGGTAGAAAACTGAGGGAACCACAGCCCAGCTCACACCAAACCAGCTGGAAAAATTCATTTTATTCATGAATCAGTTCAGCCTGGGAGTAAAAACTACTCACAGTCCCAGCCAGGCCCTGGGCACAGCCTGTGCATCCTGTGAGTTCCTGGGTTTGGGAATGGGAGCGTCACATCCAAGAGAATTAATGGAATGATGGAATCATTAAAACTTGGGAAAAACCTCCAGGATGGGGCACAAACACTGCCCTGGCAGCTGCACCGGTCAGGAGGGGATGAGCTGGGTTTAATTTCTGGAAATGCAGTTTTGAGTCCAGACTCACACTCAGAGTGGGTTGAGCTGGGTTTGATTTCTGGGAATGCAAATTTGATCCAGACTCACACTCAGAGAGGGTTGAGCTGGGTTTAATTTCTGGAAAAGTGGTTTGGAGTCCAGATTTACACTCAGAGAGGGTTGAGCTGGGTTTAATTTCTGGAAAAGTGGTTTGGAGTCCAGACTCACACTCAGAGTGGGTTGAGCTGGGTTTAATTTCTGGGAATGCAGTTTTGATCCAGACTCACGCTCAGAGGGGGTTGAGCTGGGTTTAATTTCTGGGAATGCAGTTTTGATCCAGACTCACACTCAGAACCAGGGAATGTTCCCAGAATCTCCCCAGGGCCATCAGCACTGACACCACAGCGAGGGGGTCACAGCGCCTTTCATCGCTGGGAAGGTGGAAATGTCACAGGTACATTGATTCCTCTCCAAAATGTTTTCCTAATCCTGTTTTTTTTATCCTTTCTGGCTGTGTCTGAAGGGCTCCAGGAGCCCAGCTCTGGCTCCCTGGCATGGCTTAAAGACAGGAAAACACAGCAAAGGCAGCACCCAGCACATCAGAACCCATTCCAGAGCAGTGCCGGTCCCTTTTGTGCATGAACTCTGAAGAAATCTCATTTTCTGTTCAGAAATCCCCTTGAAGAGCTCCCAAAGCTCCCAGCTGAGCTGTTCCCTGCTTGGAGCTGGTCCCAGCAGTGTGAAGCAGCCTTAAACCCAGCTTAACAAGGGACTGAGAGCTGGCTTAGCCTTGGTTTGCACCATTAGAGGGGCACAAAGCCTGGAAATCATTCCCTGGAGGACCCACAGTGCTCCCAAACCTCGGATCCAACAGGACACCAGGAGAGCTCGGCACTTCCAGCTGGGAAAAGCCCTCTGTGAACATTCCTTGGAGCTTCTGGGGCTCCACGTGCTCCTTTCGCATGAACTGAGCTCTCCTTGAAGTCCCCAAGTCCTCAACGGGACACCACAGTGCCAGGCTGTGCCCTTCTTGATGTCCCCAAGTCCCTTAGGGGACCCCACAGTGCCAGGCTGTGCCCTCCTTGATGTCCCTGAGTCCTCAAGGGGACCCCACAATTCCAGGCTGTGCCCTCCTTGATGTCCCCAAGTCCCCCAGGGGACTCCACACTGCCAGGCCATGCCCTCCTGGACATCCCCAAGTCCCCCAGGGGACCCTGCAGTGCCAGGCTGTTCCCTCCTTGACGTCCCCAAGTCCTTCAGGGACCCCACAGTGCCAGGCCATGCCATCCTTGATGTCCGCAAGTTCTCCAGGGGACCCTGCAGTGCCAGGCTGTGCCCTCCTTGATGTCCCCAAGTCCCCCAGGGGACTCCACACTGCCAGGCCATGCCCTCCTGGACANACAGTACCAGGCTGTGCCCTCCTTGATGTCCCCAAGTCCCTTAGGGGACCCCACAGTGCCAGGCTGTGCCCTCCTTGATGTCCCTGAGTCCTCAAGGGGACCCCACAATTCCAGGCTGTGCCCTCCTTGATGTCCCCAAGTCCCCCAGGGGACTCCACACTGCTAGGCCATGCCCTCCTGGACATCCCCAAGTCCCCCAGGGGACTCCACACTGCTAGGCCATGCCCTCCTGGACATCCCCAAGTCCCCCAGGGGACTCCACACTGCTAGGCCATGCCCTCCTGGACATCCCCAAGTCCCCCAGGGGACTCCACACTGCTAGGCCATGCCCTCCTGGACATCCCCAAGTCCCCCAGGGGACTCCACACTGCTAGGCCATGCCCTCCTGGACATCCCCAAGTGCTCCAGGGGACCCTGCAGTGCCAGGCTATGCCCTTCTTGACATTCCCAGGTCCTCCAGGGGACTCCACAGTGCCAGGCCATGCCATCCTTGATGTCCCCAAGTCCTCAAGGGGGACCCCAGAGTGCCAGGCCATGCCCTTCTTGACATCCTCAGGTCCCCCAGGGGACCCCACAGTGCCAGGCCATGCCCTCCTTGATGTCCTCAGGTCCCCCAGGGGACCCCACAGTGCCAGGCCATGCCCTCCTTGATGTCCCCAGGTCCCCCAGGGGACCCTGCAGTGCCTCAGACCTTGCTGGTCTGCATGTGCCCGTTGAACTCGTTCCTCTGGGTCAGCATGGACTCCTGCAGGCGGCTGCTGTTCTCCTGCCGCTGCTCCACGGGGTCCCCCTCCTCCGCCCCGTCCCCCTTGCGCAGGCAGAGAACCTTCCGGAAGCTCTGCTTGAAGTTGTCGGAGAGGAAGCCGTAGAGGATGGGGTTGGCGCAGCTGTTGGCGTAGGACAGCACCACCATGAAGAAGTAGAGCCCCTCGAGGACGGGGTCGGCGGGCAGGATGAGGATCAGGTTGACGATGTTCATGGTGTAGAAGGGCAGCCAGCAGAACACGAACACCACCACGATGATCACCACCATCCTGGTCACCTTCCGCTCCGACCGCCGGCGCCGCGTGGAGCCCACGCGGATCCCCGAGGACTTGACCTTGACCACGATCAGCAGGTAGCACAGGCAGATGACCAGCAAGGGACCAAAAAACCCCAGCGCCGAGGTGTAGATGATGAACGCCGCCGACCACACGTTGACCGGCTCCGGCCAGTTCATGTTGCACGTCTGGAAATCCTCCTGCACGTCCGAGAAGATGATGACGGGCAGCACCACCAGGAAGGAGAAGGTCCAGACCGTGGCGCTGATCAGCTTGGCCACCCTGGGTCTCCTCCACTTGGTGGAGCTGATGGGGTGCACCACGGCCAGGTAGCGGTCCATGCTCATCACCGTCAGGCAGAAGATGCTGGTGAACTGGTTGATGCCGTCCACCGTCATCACCAGGCGGCAGAGGAAGGAGCCGAAGGGCCAGTAGGAGATGGCGTTCTGGGTGGCCAGGAAGGGCAGGCCCAGCATGAAGAGCACGTCGGCCACGGCCAGGTTGAGGATGTAGATGTTGGTGACGGTTTTCATCTTGGCGTGGCGCAGCACCACGTAGATGACCAGGGCGTTGCCGCTCAGCCCCAGGGCGCACACCAGCAGGTAGCAGACTGGGATCAGCACCTTGTGGATGTACTGGAACGGGGCTGGCTCCGGGAGAGTCCCGTTCTCCGTCACGTTGGGAAGCAGCAGGGAGGAGTTCGCCTCTCTGGGAGCGGCTTCCGTGCTGAACGTGCCGGGAAAGTACAGAGGATCCATGGTTTTTGGGGTTTTTTCTCTCTCTACGTGGTTTTCCTCTTAGGAGAGATTAAAGTCTGCTGGCATCTTGTTCCTGGAAGGAAAAATTCAAAATTCGAAAATTAAAAATTTGAAAATTCAAGAATTCAAGAATTCAAGAATTCAAAAATTCAAAAATTCAAAAATTCAAAAATTCAAAAATTCAAGAATTCAAGAATTCAAGAATTCTAACATTCAAACATTCAAACATTCAAACATTCAAACATTCAAACATTCAAACATTCAAACATTCAAAATCCAAAAATTCAAACATTCAAACATTCAAACATTCAAACATCCAAACATTCAAACATCCAAACATTCAAACATCCAAACATTCAAACATCCACACATTCAAACATTCAAAATCCAAAAATTCAAACATTCAAAAATTCAAACATTCAAAAATTCAAAAATTCAAACATTCAAAAACTCAAACATTCAAAAACTCAGAAATACAAACATTCAAAAATTCAAACATTCAAAAATTCAAACATTCAAAATCCAAACATTCAAAAATTCAAACATTCAAAAATTCAAAAATTCAGAAGTTTAAAACTCCAAGGAAAAAAGAGACGTGAAGAGTGAATTCAAAGTGAGATTTTACAACCACTTCCATTTTCTGTTCTGTTCGGGATTTGGGGTTGGATTATTCAGCCAGGGAGTGGGATGGGATCAGTTCCCAATGAAGGAATGGCACAATGGGAGATTCCCAGTGCTCATCCCAGCAGATCCCGGGTTCTGTTTCATTTCCACAGGGTCCAGGGCTGGCTGGAACCCTGAGGGAATTTCCCTGTGAGGGTGGGGAGGGTCTGGAATAGAATTCCCAGAGAAGCTGTGGCTGCCCCGTCCCTGGAACTGTCCTGGAGCCACCTGGGATAGTGGAAGCTTTTCAGCTTTAAACTGGGATCAGGGGAGGAAATAAAACTTCCCATAACAATGGAAAAACCTTGGAAAAAATATCCCTGAGCTCCTTGAAAGGATCATGTCTGAGACCTTCCCCGCCAGGTCAGGGTGGGTGCACAGAGAAGGGAAGGAATAAATTCCTTTTTTCTGTCTCTCCAGACTATTTGTTGTTTTTCTGCATCCTCTCCTCTCACCCTGAACTGGTTTTTATCCCAAAAATCCCTTTTCCCTGCAGGAAACCCAAGCTGCAGTGGGCAGTTTCAGGGCAGCTGAGCAGGTTTGAAGCTGGAATAAATTCCACCAGCCATTCTGAAAAAGGTGGAGAATGTCCAAAGCCCCTTTCCTGCGGCATTCCTGATTCCCAGGAATATTTCTCCATATTTTTATCAGAGCAGGGTTGGATGTAGGTGTTTATCAGGTGGAAAAACTTGGAAACATCACCTCTAAAAAGATTTAAAAGAGATTTCAAGCACCAAACCCCACAGCAAACCCTGGCCGAGGTGGGAGAAACACCCGGCAGCTTCTCCTCCCGTCACCTGACGATCACATTCCCGTCACAATCCGGGGGGTTTGGATCTGGAACCGCAAACACCCAGCCCACAAACCCCTGGAAAAGCTCCTCGTCTCCAGGAGCGATCCGGAGCCTCCTCCGCCGTGGCTGGGCTTTCTCCGGGGTGAGAAAACCCGGGGGAGAGGAGGAGTCCCTGCGCTCCCGGGAGGAATCGCGAATGTGCCGAGCCGGGATGCGCAGATGGGGAGTGGGCGTCTCACGTGGAGGGGTGGGGACGCACCGGGGAGGGAAAATCGGGAATGCAGAGGGAGCCCAGGGAGCTGCCCGAGCTCCGGGGGATGGGGCAGGAGGAGCTGCATACGCTCCGGGAATATTTGGGATTTTTCTCCTCCCCCGTCCCTGCAATTCCCAACATCCCACAGCAGGCAGAGCTCAGCCAGGACCGTGCTCCTTATAAACTAACCAGGAGTGGGTCAGAGATTGGATAAAACCACAAAGGAAAACTTCAGTGCTGGGATAAAATAACACAGGAAAAGCCCAGTTCTGGAAAAAAAAAAAAAAAAAAAAAATTGGAGTTTTAATTCCCGATCTTCGAATCATTTTGAAATCCTGAGTTGTAGGATTATTAGGTTATTTCTGGGGGAATTCTGGGAAAAGCTGAAGCTGGGATCCCTCATCCTCGGCTGGGAGGGGTTTGGAAATTCCCATTTTCCTGCTGTCACCCCATTGGGATCACTGAAGGGGAGAGCAGGAAAGAAAAATACATAGGATAGGGCAGTCAGGGTTTATAAACTCCCATCCATGGAGCTGCGTCCTTGGGATGGAGCTGGGATTGGGAATGCTCTTCCCAGACATTGGGAATGCTCTTCCCAGACATTGGGAATGCTCTTCCCAGACATTGGGAATGCTCTTCCCAGACAAGGTCAGTGCATCCAGGCTGGGCCCAAAAAATCCAATTTTCCATCTGAGCCTGGAAAAAATTGGAAGGCACAGAAAGAAGCAGAGCTGGAGCTCAGCAGGGAAGGTTGGGGGGGCAGTCATGTGTGCCTCATCCTCTAAAAAATGGGAAAGGACATTTTCCAAAGTCCCTTTTCCCACAGTGCACGTCCTTGGATTGGGAAACTGGAGGAATTCCACAGCAACTTCAATCCTGGTCCTTCCAGCACCTTTGGAGTTCAGTCCTTGGGAAGAGGAGCCCTTTACTTTGGATATTTCCAGTTTTTTCTCCCCCTGGAGAAATCCTCCAGCCCCAAATCCCTGTTTGCAGAGGGCCTGGGGCCCTCCCAGCCATCCATTGGCATTCCAGAGTTTTCCATGGAGGGCTGGGTGGGTTTTCCATGGAGAGGAAGCTCCAGGTTGAGCCTTTCCCTGGAGTCAGGGACACTTTGTCCCCTCAGCGTCCTGGGGTTCTTCCCCGGGGCTTGGGGGCACTTCCACCTTTCCCTCGGGATTTCTGTCCTGTGGGATGAGCTGTGCAATATTCCCTGTCAGACTGAGTGGGGAGGGAATCCAGAACCCTGGAATGCTTTGGGTGGGAAGAGACCTCCGAGCTCACCCATGAGCACCTCCCACTATCCCAGATAATCCCTGGACAACTCCAGGGATGTCCCAGTGCGTTTCCAGAGGGGAAATCCCTTCCCTGAGGCTCTGATGTGAAACCTCCCAACCCTTCCCTGCTGTTCCCAGCACAGGGAGGAATTTACTCCACCTGGACACTCCCCATTCCCAGGGTTTGATATCCCAAATTCCCCCAAATCAGCACCAGAGAGGATTTTACTCCACCTGGACACTCCCCATTCCCAGGATTTGATGTCCCAGATTCCCCCAGATCTGCAAACCCAGCCCAGATCCCCATTCCACATTTTCTTCCCTCAGCCTTTGTCTTGCAGCTTCCAGAATTTCGGGATTTTTCCTGGAATAAACCCCCAAGCAGCTGTAAATCCATGTTTTCCCTGGGATGAGCACAGGGAATTTTCCCCCTGCCCAGGTTCCTCTGTCCCTCACCAGACTTGGCCTCAGCTCCTTTTGTCAGCACCACCCCGAACCTCCACCAAGGGTGATTAAAGATGGTGATTAAAGGTAATTAAGATGCGCTGATTGATCCCTCCCAGCCTTGTTTGGTGTTCTTAATTAATGGATTAATAACGAACACGCCTCCAGGGGATTTCCTCTCCTCCAGCTTTTTTTTCCCCTTTGGTTTCCAACCCCTCATCCTGGGGTTGTCCATAAATTCTGGGGTTTCTGCTTTGAATTGAGGAGCTGGAATAATCCCTGATAGAATTCCAAGTTTTAACAGAGCAGCATCCTGGAAAAAAAAAAAAAATCAGCATCCACAGCAGCTGAATATATCTCTGTCCCTGCCTCCCAAAAAAATTCAGGGAATAAATAGCAGAGGTGTTATGGTGTTAGAATTTCACATTTGTGAAAACTCCTAAATAAACCTGGGTGGTGAAAAAAAACCTCAGGCATTTACAGAACTGTGGCTGAAAAATCATCCCAACCTGAGGGATAAGGAAAAACAAATATTGAAAATTGAATTAAAAATTTTAATTTAAAATTAAAGATGCCCAGACAGATCAAGGCTGAAGTTTTCCCTGGCTCTGGTCGCAGCAGGAAAGCAAAAATAACTCCATGGAGAGCATTGCATGAGAGCGGGGCAGGGATCAGGCAGGAATTGCAGAGGAAACCTGATTTTCCAAGGCTGGATTGGATCCTGCTGCCTGGAATCATCGCTCCCTCACCCACAGTAATTGCTGGGAATGGAATTACAGCCCCGGGAGGGCAGATTGCTGCTTCCAGCGGTGGGACAATTAGGGACAACACACCCAGGGGGAATCCAGGCTTTTCAAACAGTCTTGAGAGGAAAAACCCCTGGAGAACTCTCCAGGAATCCTCTCCCAGCAGCGGAACTCCCATCCCGTGGAGTTGGCTGCAATAAATTCCCGGGTTTTTGATAATTTTTCCCTTTTGGAGCTGTGTGTCCATCACCTGCTGCTTCCCAGTGGGGCTTCATCCCCTGGATTTGGGTGGAGCAGGAGGAGAGGGAGGGAGCAGGGAGAGAGCCCTGGGATAACTCAGAAATCCCGGGAAGGCTGGGCGGGAGCAGCAGGGAAATGCAGCATCACCCTGAGAGCCGCCTCAGCTCCTGAGGGATAAAAATGTTCTGTACCCATCCAGCAGCTCCCACACAGCAGGGACAGCTCGGTTTTCCCTTTCCCAGCCCTATCCCACCACCTGGAGTTAAAAAAACCCAAAGGAATCAGCCCAGATTCTCCTGAAAAGGAACTTTCCCCGTGTAGAAATCTGCCTTTGGTGCTTCTCAGGGGGCGTTTGTTGCCCCAAAAACCCGAATGATGGATTTTTCTCTGCTGAAAACAAAACCCTCTCACATGAAATTGTTTCCTCTCTCTGAACTGGGACTAAAGAGCCATCAGCTGAATTCCACATTCAACAACTTCTTCCCACTTTTAATCCTAAAAAGCCCTTCTGGAATTGTATTTTCACCACCTTGTCACCCCTCAGCTCATTCCCAGAGCACCTGAGAAGCTGCTCCTGGTTTTAGGAGCAAACAACTCCTAAAACAACCCAGAAAACCAAAGATTTGCTGATTTTTTTTTTTTTTCTCCCCAAACACATTTAGGTCGTGCTCAGGGATTGCTCCCCCGGGCTGGGCTGCTCCTGCTACACCAACGCTCGTGGAAAGCAAACACTGCTGGGTCCAGTTCCAGGTTTAAAATGGGTTTGGTTCCAGGTTTAAGATCGGTTTGCTCCTGGATTTAGGGTTGGTTTGGTCACAGATTTAAATTGGATTTGTTCTGGAACTGGGTTTGCTCCTAGATTTAAATTGGGTTTGCTCCTGGATTTAAATTGGGTTTGGTTCTGGACATAAGATGAATTTTCTCCTGGATTTAAGATGTTTTTATCTCGGATTTAAGATGGATTTTCTCCTGGATTTAAGATCAGTTTGGTCCCAGATTTAAGCTGGATTTGCTCCTGGATTTAAGCTGGGTTTTCTCCCCGATTTAAGCTGGGTTTTCTGCCGGGTTGAAGCCACTTCAAGCAGGGCAGGCTGTGGAGCTCCATCCCTGCTCTCCCCCGGGCAGTGGGGCTGGGGTGGAGCTCCCAAATCCAGCACATCCCCAAACCCGGGGGCTTTTCCCCAAAGGTTTCTTTTCTGCCTTTCCCCCCTGCAATCCAGGGGATTTCAGGGACACTCCAGATGGGTGGAGCAGCGCTGATTCCAGGCTGAGGGGGAGGAGGAACAACCCCGGGCCCCACGCTGGAAGGAGCTCAGGAACAGAAAAGGAGCCTCGAGGGGGAAAAAATCCCGGATTTGGGGTCTCTGGCTTGGATCCATCCCATTCCAGCAGGGCAGCTCCACCGCAGCCCTGGTGACTGTCCCCGGAGCTCAGGGTCCCTCTGCACCCCCAGACTGGTCCCGGCTGCCTGTGGGGTTTCATCTTCTCCCAGAGCTACAAAAAGTCTCTGCTTGAGCCCAAACCCCCGAGCCCTGCTCTTTCCCTGCTCTCCCACGCCGAGCTCTGGGCACTGGGGACAGCCTGGGAGCTGCAGGGAGCCCAGGGACAGCCCAGCCCCTGACCCCCACCGTGTCCCCTTGACCTTGACCCCTCTGCTCGCTCTCCCCGCCTGCTTTAGGAGCCTCCTGCGCGCAGCTCGGGTCGCTCCCGAGCGCCAGCCGGGCTCTGCCACATCCCCGCGGTGACAGCGGCCCCGCACGGCCCCCGCAGGTGCCCTCGGTGTCCCTTTGGAGCTGCACGGCCCCGCTCGGGCTGCTCCTGCCCCGAGCGCGGCATCGTTCCCGCGGCTGGGGGACTCCCCTGGGCACCCCCCGGCAAGGATGGGTCACCCCACTGCCCAAAGGGACCCTCCCGGGCACCCCCGGCCAGGTTTGGTCACCCCGCTGCCCAGAGGGTTCCCCAAACCCGGATGGACTCACTCCTCTCCCCATCTCCTCCCCGCCACCCCCAGAAAGGCAAATTCTGGGTCTCCACAAGCGGCACCGACGACTCCGGTGCCTCCTTGACCACAGCGAGCCTCCCAAAGCGGGGCGCGCCTGGCGAACCCCCCCTGCCCGGTCCGCATCCC
>VXBR01008870.1:1076953-1101605 GCA_013400215.1 Cisticola juncidis | reverse complement strand
GAGGCGGCGCGGTACCTGCTGCGTGCTGAAATCCCAGCCCAGATAGCAGGGAGCGGCCATGGCACGGCACGGTCCCAGCCCTCAGCCCGCAGCCGGGGCAGCGACCGGGAAGGGGGCGGCTCTGCTGGCCCGGCCTCCCCGGGCAGGAGCCGCCGGCCCGGCCCAGCGGGGCGGCGGCAACGCGNGGCCCAGCGGAGCGGCGGCATCGCGGTTAATGAGTGCTCAGGGAGCGGGACGAGCGCTGCATCCCCCGCACGGAGGGGCCGGGAGGAGCTCGGAGAGTGGATAGGGGCCATGGTGGGGTGATGCTGCGGGGGGATTTTCCCGAAGGCGGGCCCGTTCCCCCTGCGCAGCCCGGTTCGCACACTGGGGCGAGGTGATGCTGTCCCTTCGCTCCGGTTCGCGCGGAGTAGGGAGCTGGCTGGTGGCCCACTAAGGGCCGGCACAGGCATCATCAAATCGTTACACCGTATATACATTTTAACAAAGGCGTCAGCTGTCCATGGTTACAAATTATGTGACATTTCCCTGTATTTGAGTTTGGGTGCATTTTGAGCTGGCAGTCCCTGAGCTGATGGTCGCGATTACCCACTGCTGTAATCAGTTTTGCCCTTTAAAAAAAGCTTTAAGTAAGGCTTTTTATATTTTATATTTTACTGCTCAGTTCTGCTGAATTCACTGTGGGTGGCTCTTGCCCAGCCCATTCATCTTGGGACTGTCTTCCCTTTTCCTTAAAACAGCAGATCAGCCAAGCACACGGAATTCACAATGCAGTTGCTTAATCACAACTGTACAGCTACTGGTAAGCAACAAAAACAAAACATCTGCAAAGTTTGATACAAACCCTTACTCAAATCCTGAGGGGCTTGGGGTCAGGATGATGGGATGGCAGGATGGTGGGATGGTGGGATGATGGGATGGTGGGATGATGGGGATGGTGGGTCACACTGTGCCAGGTTATGCTGAGCACACATAACCAGCACCCACACATGGGCATCCCCAGCAGCAGCACCCAGGCCAGTGAGAGAGAGAACACCAGAGCTGCCAGGCAGGAACCCCCAGGAACCAGAACCAAATCAAAACGAGCAACCTCAAGCCACAGTCCCAAGGAATTAATTAAATTTTAATATCCTGTTACTGCAATTAATATCCCACAGCCCTGTCATGGTATCACACTCTAATCAACACAAACTCACAGAGCATTCCATTAAAAAACACAGTCTTGTTACTTTGGCTGAAGTATTGTTTTCTAGTTTGCCTTTTTTCACTTGGGAGGGTTGGGGAGGTTTTAGAGTTCTGCATTATCTGCCATAGCATGTGACAAGCAAAGTGATATTCCTTGATCAAAAGAAGACTCATCTAAAAGACACTTCCATTCCACAGTCAAGGCAGTAACTCAGCAGAGCCTTAATTAAGTCAAATAGGGTTTGCATGCCCAAGATCTTAAACTATTTTTACAGTACAAACACTTAATTTGAGATAGCTCAGTTGGTCAGAACATGGTGCTAATAATGCCAAGGTTGTGACTTTGATCCATTTATGAGCCATTCACTTAAGAGTTGGATTTGATGATCTGTGTGGGTCTCTTCCAACTCAGACCATTCAGTGCTACTAATTATAAAATATTATGAAATTTTGTCATAGACTGAGCATTTAAAAATATATCCAGCGATTTCTCAAAGCCCTAACACCCATAGATTTGTACTTTCAATATTTCTAGTTAGTGTTGCAAAGAACAACCTTTAGAACAATGGCCCACCAGGCAGTGGTGGAATTTCCTGCCCCTGAAGAGCTCATGCTGGATGAACCTGTCCTGAACAAAGGTCTCACTTAACCAGAGGCTGTGAAGGCTCATGTCTTTGAAATGTTACCAAGAACTGTTTCCTCAGTGTAATTTATACCAGAAAACAAAGGATCAAATAACACACAGAGGCTGGGTTTTTTATTAATGTAGAATGTGGCTGGTGAGCCAGGGAGGAGAGGTTTGCTCAGCCCTTTCATTGGCTGCACAGTCCCTGTAAACAGTAACAGATTCAAAGGCTGAGGCTTCAAGTGCTGCAATTTTCAAAAGATTTGAAAAAACAAAAAGAAACTGAGGTCTGTAAGTATGAATGTAAGAATGATGAATGACTTCTGGAAAAGAGACATTAGTGGATTATATTTTTGTTAAAGGAGGTATTGGTTAGCAGAAAAGGAACAAGAGTTTACAAATAAAATAAAAAAAATCTTGTGAGGATGTAAGAATCAGTTTTATTCTTCAGCAATCAGGTCAGAATACTCTCAAAAAACAAGAAACTGCTTGACTTAAACAGCACAGAAAAGCTGGAGCTGGAATAACCTCCCTTGTATTATTGATCTCCTTAATTAGGAACAAGGGGCCAAGACAAGCCAGGAGGAGAATCCACTGGAAAACAAAATAGGAAGGTTATTGTTGCTACTTTCACTGTTCATGTTTCTCAAAAGAAATAAAGGAAGTTTGGGGAATCAATGTCTCACCCAATCACTCTGTTGCCCTTCTTTTCATCAAGGCAGTGTTGTCTCAAATGTATTGTGTGAGTATGGAAAATGGGCATTGCTGCTGCTCTTTCTGGACTCAAATTCATGATTACAGATACTGCCATAGCTCCAAAAATGTTTCCTGAAAGCCAAGAAGGTTTAGCTGTGCATTTATCAGTGAAGTTGCATTCATGTACTAGTGATGTTTTAGCAGTGACAAATCCAGAATTTCCAGAGGGGATGGACAAAATGCCGTTTATAATTGAAATGTCACCACTGCAGATTAACAGCTTGAGGCAAAGCACAGATTAATCACTCAAGACACATGGAGCAGGGTAAAGGCAAAGGCAAGTTTATTCCTTTTCTTATTAACTAGTTTCTGACCTGATGGAGAAGCAATACTTCCATGCTTTCCTAGGCCCCTGGCTGTTTAGATAAGTTACAACCAGGATGCCAATTAAAGCTATTTTTTCTTACCCCACTCAAGTTAACTGCAACTGCACATTTATATCAATTCATTGCAAAACATAAATTAACTGTATTCCACATTCATATATACTGAGATTTTTCACTTTTTATTCTCACTTCCAGTATCCAAACCTGCCTCTGATCTCAGCTGCACCCTGATATGAACTCAGATTTAACTGCACTTTGCAGCTTTGCACAGGGGAACTCCTTCAAAAACAGTGACAGCCTAAATTCCAGGCTTCATTATCATCACATCATCTGAGACATGCCAAGCTAGAGAGCAGATAGACCAGACCTTTGCTATAAATTGGGATGACAGTATTGACAGCAGTCCAGCTAACCTCATTTATACTGGCTACATAATTTAATGGGATGTGGAAGGACTCACACCTTCACAGAAAGCCCATGGGCAACTACAAAGCTAACAATCTTCTGCTTCCAGAAGTAGATTTTGGGCACCTAACTAGTTATTTCAAGCAGTAGGGCAGCCAAGAGTTTCTAAGCCCCAAGCAGGTATTCCATGTTGGTGGATCAGATAGGTGGGCCCAGCAGAAGCAATGGGACAGGTAAGAGTCACTGCAAATAGACTTAAGTATGAACATGCAATAAATCAAATAAGCAACCTGTGTTAGTATAAGCATTTTTAAGTCTGCCAGAATTATCCTCTTCCCAATAAGAAATCTTGTGGCTCTTTAATTAGCCTCAGAAACATGAAACATGGTAAGCTGGGTCAGATGCAAGCCAACCTTTTTGCCAACCTGACTCATGTGCACTGCTGTTCATGAGGAGGGAGATGTTTACAATATTAAGCTCCAAGGAACACAACAATAACACATTAACACACCACATTAAAAAAAGAATTTCAGCCTGAGCACTAGACCTACCTGCTAGAACAATATCTGAACAATGGCACTGCTCTAAAGGTCATTCTCTTTCTAGTTGGCATTGCAAGCACTCTTATCACAAAATCTCCAGCAATGTTTAACCAAGTACTGAGAATATAAAATACCACAGAACCAAAAATTAAAAGATGAAGTTTCTATTATTTTTATTGAGATGGCATTATAACAGCAAAAGTGGTTTTCTTTCCCTAAATATGTGCTTATCTGTTGAAGTTATTTTTGCACATGGTCTTGTGGTAACCACAATGTTTGTCCATACCTCCAAATGCAGTGGAAGGTCTCATTATTCACTCTGTAAGAATGAGAACTTGATGTTTATAAGCAATGGATTGAGGTGGCTGGTTTTTTACTGACTGTACTGTGAACACCTGAATGTGAGGAGAAATTTTGTTGCTGTGCAGGCTGCCCAGAGTGGTTGTGGAGTTGTGGAGTCTCCCTCACTGGAGACATTCCAGGACCATCTGAACACAAATCTGAACATAATTCTGTGCCATGTGCCTTAGGACACCTCTTGACCAGGGATGTTGGCCCACACAACCCCACTGTGGTCCCTTTCAGCTGATCCACTCTGTGATTCTGTGAAGGCATCTACTAAGATCCATCAAAATCCCTGTGAATGAGTTCCACTAGAGGAAGCCCAGAGCACAGTTGTTGCAGTTGTAGAGACTAAAAATGTAGATTATTTAAGTATAGTAATTACTCCACAAACTTACTGGCTGATTTAATTTTTTACATGTGCATATTCAATATGCCAGGTGTGGTACTGCATTAACCAGTTAAGGCCCTTTACAGAGAACAGAGAATTTCATGAAGAATTGGTGCAGGATTCCTTATAAAAGCACACACAAGCACACAAATAATGAGTACAAGAAAAGAATTTAAATGATGGCTCAACTACACAATCTCAACTATACCATCAGTTTCATGGGTATTGGTCAATTTGCTGCTTTTATTTGATCATGTACATAAAATCCCCCAATTTCACTTCTATTGAATTCAGCAGATGTTTTGATTTCAGTGGATACTGAATCAGGCGCTGTGGAATTGTATCTGGCTTTATAAACTCAGGTTTTACAGATGTAATTTCCTTGACTCAATTAGACTACCAGTGATTATGAAGTGCAGTACAAAGTCCTCATGAGATTTCTGCATGGAAGCCAAGTAAAGGCTGCTTCTGAATAACAAATTATGTTTAGTATACTTTCCTCCTCTGCACAGACTTCAAGTCCACGTTCATTCTCACAATAGTAACAGTATTTAACCATCCTCTTTGGAAGACTATCCAAACTACAGCCATTTACAAGGCTGATTAAAGTTAACTTATACACCCAGCTGAGTTTCTTGAAGATGAATACCAATGTGTTTTGTGTTCCAGTGTTCAAAAGCAAATATCTCAGAAGCAAGATGGTGTCATCCAGATAAAACTTTTCATTAACAACAGATTAACCAGTTCTTTCATGCTGTACTTGATTCTTATCAAACTTCACTTACAGATAAGTACATCTTATTGATTAAAAGCAATCAAAGATAAACTCATTTCTACTCAAACAGTGTCTGAATTGGAAACTAATAAGAGACAAGCCTTGCTCTTTTCAGCACCATCCTGCAAGGACCAAAAATCTTGCAATCAAGACTAAAAATCCTGTAGTTTTTAGGTGGAAAAATCAAGGCAGAAAAGTTACAATGCTTATACAATTTGTTTTAGACCCTGCTTGAAATTCCCACAGAATTCCTATATGCCCATTATGTCTTCTGGGAGAACAAATAACCACAGGCTGTACTCCCAGAACTGCAACCTTCATAACTCCATGGATAAGAAACAGTCAGAAAAGTATTTGGTATAGAAGAGAAGGAGGCCAGGGGAACTGTGAGGGAAGCTGTCAAAAGTTCATTTATTTAAAATCTCTAGCTGGTAAATATGATCCATTTCTTCTTAGGCTTGTCTCTGCATATTTTCCCTTCTAAAAGGGAATTTCAGAAGTTTTTGGTGGGCAAGGATAGCAGAGCTGTAAAATGAGCAATTCCTGACCCTTGCTTTTGGAGGCTGATTGTTTGCCCAGGAAATTCCAGTCCTATCAATGAGACAACCAACAGAGGGAGCAGCTTTCTAACAAAGCAAATTTCAGCATTTTAGCTTACTTTTAGCATTTTAGCAACTAACACTCCAAAGGAATATGATATAATCCTCAGCAAGTCAAGACAGAAAAACAGAGGTTTTTCAATGCTGCTTGTGTCAGGCACAAAAAACACAGACAGAACATCTGCTGCATTTAACTCCTCACAAGCAGCACAACTGAATTTGACATGCAGGAATACAGTGATTTCTGTTTGACCACATTTACCATCCACAAAAAGAAAAAAAACCAAAGAATGTAAAGGAGACTGGATAGACCAAGCTCCTGACACCTGCAGAGCCAGAGTACTAAATCACAGAATCACAGGATACCAGGTTAGAAGGGACCTCAAGGATCAGCTGGTCCAATCTTTCTTGGCAAAAGCATGTAAAGCACAAGATATTTGGTATGAAACCCTCGGTGCTAACTTGGTGTGCTGGATTTAAGCCTTTAGAGACACCCAGGCAGAGTGCAGGATCAGAAATATTTGGTATATGCCTACCTACACACACTACCTGATTATATTTACCTAAAGACACAAGGAATAAAATGGGTATTTAAAATCCTATTAGGAAATGTGAAGATGGACTACATGCAACCCAAGCTCACCAAACCTTCACAGGGACCTCAAGGACAGCCAATCCCTTCCTTTGACAGATTTGAACCCTTGAGGTCTGAAAGCACAGGGAAGATTAGATCAGAGGAAACATCTCAAGATCATTTTGAAAATTCCCATCATAGGATCCTTCACCCCATCAGCAAGGACACACAGAGAGCACCAGAAATAATCTTGCACCATCAGAAAGTCTTGTGCTTTACTCACAACACACTGTAACTGGGGCATGCTTTAAGGTTGTGCTTTCAAACAATAGAAATGTGTGTGCTCTTATCAAAAATCTCACTAAAAAGTAAACAATTACTATTGATTCTACTAATACTGCCTGGAATCCAAATAATAGCAGCCACCTTATTTCTATCTCTCTTTGTATTATTACATTTTTAAGCAATAAAATAGTCACTTTCTTACACTTCAAGACTGCAGGTAAATAAAAGTTTTAAAAGCACTGTAGAAAACTGGAGAAAGGGGATTATCACATAACTTTGATTTTCCTTCTCAGTACCAGCTAAGACACAGATATTTGTATTCTGTCTTTTTAACCTCCACAAACAGTGCTGAACATGTCTATAATTCAGCACACGAATATCATGAATAATATAGTTCTAGTCTCAGGTGTGCAGTAAAACCCAGTGTTATAGGAAGTGCATTCAATCAGTTACCCATTATGAGCATTTTTAATTATCTTTAAATCAACAATTATTCCTAAAAGGTCCTCCAAACAATTTTTAATAAAAAACTAATTTACTACACACAAATTAATTAGGATGAGATAAAATTAGTTGCATCTTTTTAAATGAGATTTTGCAACCAAGGTCAAGGGCAATAAACATCTACTTCAGGTTCTAAAAGCCACAGCTTTTGGACTATGAAGTATTCTCAATTTTTTTTTTTGCCTGAAGGAAATGAAGAATTGGTTCCATTGTGAAGGAAGAAAAGACTTAAGGGAAATAGGGCACTTCAGACTTCAGTGGACAATCAAGTGAAAACCCCTCAGATGATGTTTTGATCAGGAAATTTGTTCAGTTAAAGAGAAGAAGTTTTGACACAAACCTAATCACGGCAATAAATTTTCAGAACCTTTAGTGCTGTTCAGAGATAGATGTGCCAGTGCTAGAAAACAGCTTGGCTGCTTGTACCCCTCAGCATCCTAGAGCACCCCAAATGGAGATCTCTGTTTCAGTCTCAGGCAAACACAGCCAGGCCACTCCAATAGTGCCACCTGCTGCGGACTGGGAAAGTACACAGGGCTCTGGAGCTCCAGGGAATTCCATTTAAAGATTGATTTAAAAAGAAATCACACGGTGGCANGTATATATATATATATATATATATATATATATACACACAAAGATATGCACACCCCCAGAGAGTGAATCAATCATATCTCAAATCCTGTGTGCAGTTTTGGGCCTGTCACAACAAGAAAGACATTGCTGGAGAGCATCCAGAGAAGAACAACTGAGCTGGGAACAGGCCTGGAGCTCAAGTCTGATGAGAAGCAGCTTGAGGGCTCAGTCTANAGGCTGATTGTTTGCCCAGGAAATTCCAGTCCTATCAATGAGACAACCAACAGAGGGAGCAGCTTTCTAACAAAGCAAATTTCAGCATTTTAGCTTACTTTTAGCATTTTAGCAACTAACACTCCAAAGGAATATGATATAATCCTCAGCAAGTCAAGACAGAAAAACAGAGGTTTTTCAATGCTGCTTGTGTCAGGCACAAAAAACACAGACAGAACATCTGCTGCATTTAACTCCTCACAAGCAGCACAACTGAATTTGACATGCAGGAATACAGTGATTTCTGTTTGACCACATTTACCATCCACAAAAAGAAAAAAAACCAAAGAATGTAAAGGAGACTGGATAGACCAAGCTCCTGACACCTGCAGAGCCAGAGTACTAAATCACAGAATCACAGGATACCAGGTTAGAAGGGACCTCAAGGATCAGCTGGTCCAATCTTTCTTGGCAAAAGCATGTAAAGCACAAGATATTTGGTATGAAACCCTCGGTGCTAACTTGGTGTGCTGGATTTAAGCCTTTAGAGACACCCAGGCAGAGTGCAGGATCAGAAATATTTGGTATATGCCTACCTACACACACTACCTGATTATATTTACCTAAAGACACAAGGAATAAAATGGGTATTTAAAATCCTATTAGGAAATGTGAAGATGGACTACATGCAACCCAAGCTCACCAAACCTTCACAGGGACCTCAAGGACAGCCAATCCCTTCCTTTGACAGATTTGAACCCTTGAGGTCTGAAAGCACAGGGAAGATTAGATCAGAGGAAACATCTCAAGATCATTTTGAAAATTCCCATCATAGGATCCTTCACCCCATCAGCAAGGACACACAGAGAGCACCAGAAATAATCTTGCACCATCAGAAAGTCTTGTGCTTTACTCACAACACACTGTAACTGGGGCATGCTTTAAGGTTGTGCTTTCAAACAATAGAAATGTGTGTGCTCTTATCAAAAATCTCACTAAAAAGTAAACAATTACTATTGATTCTACTAATACTGCCTGGAATCCAAATAATAGCAGCCACCTTATTTCTATCTCTCTTTGTATTATTACATTTTTAAGCAATAAAATAGTCACTTTCTTACACTTCAAGACTGCAGGTAAATAAAAATTTTAAAAGCACTGTAGAAAGCTGGAGAAAGGGGATTATCACATAACTTTGATTTTCCTTCTCAGTACCAGCTAAGACACAGATATTTGTATTCTGTCTTTTTAACCTCCACAAACAGTGCTGAACATGTCTATAATTCAGCACACGAATATCATGAATAATATAGTTCTAGTCTCAGGTGTGCAGTAAAACCCAGTGTTATAGGAAGTGCATTCAATCAGTTACCCATTATGAGCATTTTTAATTATCTTTAAATCAACAATTATTCCTAAAAGGTCCTCCAAACAATTTTTAATAAAAAGCTAATTTACTACACACAAATTAATTAGGATGAGATAAAATTAGTTGCATCTTTTTAAATGAGATTTTGCAACCAAGGTCAAGGGCAATAAACATCTACTTCAGGTTCTAAAAGCCACAGCTTTTGGACTATGAAGTATTCTCAATTTTTTTTTTTGCCTGAAGGAAATGAAGAATTGGTTCCATTGTGAAGGAAGAAAAGACTTAAGGGAAATAGGGCACTTCAGACTTCAGTGGACAATCAAGTGAAAACCCCTCAGATGATGTTTTGATCAGGAAATTTGTTCAGTTAAAGAGAAGAAGTTTTGACACAAACCTAATCACGGCAATAAATTTTCAGAACCTTTAGTGCTGTTCAGAGATAGATGTGCCAGTGCTAGAAAACAGCTTGGCTGCTTGTACCCCTCAGCATCCTAGAGCACCCCAAATGGAGATCTCTGTTTCAGTCTCAGGCAAACACAGCCAGGCCACTCCAATAGTGCCACCTGCTGCGGACTGGGAAAGTACACAGGGCTCTGGAGCTCCAGGGAATTCCATTTAAAGATTGATTTAAAAAGAAATCACACGGTGGCAATGTATGACAACGGGAATTTATTTTTATTTATAATACCTAAACAGGCAATACCTGAAAGGAATTGTTCCACTATGATGTAAGAACAGAACCTATGGGTAATCTGTTTTGAAGTTTATCCCAGTGGCATAATAAGGATTAGCTACATCAGCTCACTGCACATCGAAGTCACAATTAAGCTCATGTACTTTCTGATGTCATGCAGATTAGAGCTGCAATTCATTTTATTAATCATATCATGGTTTCAAATTATTCATAGAAANTGCTGGAGAGCATCCAGAGAAGAACAACTGAGCTGGGAACAGGCCTGGAGCTCAAGTCTGATGAGAAGCAGCTTGAGGGCTCAGTCTAGAGAAAAAGAGGCTCAGGGGGGACCTTCTCACTCTCTCCAACTCCCTGACCAGAGGTCACAGTGAGGTGGGGTTCGGTCTCTTCTCCTGGGTAACAAGTGGCAGGATGAGAGGAAATGGCAGGAGAGGTTCAGATTGGATTTCAGGAAAATCATTTCCTGGAAAGGGTTATAAAGCATTGAAACCAGTTGCCCAGGGAAGTGGTGGGGTTACCATCCTCAGAAATATTAAAAAAAATTGGGGAATGGCACTTGAGGACATGGTTTAACAGTGAACATGGTGGTGCTGGGTTGCATTGCTGATCTTACAGGTTTCTTCCAGCCTTAACAATTCTGTGAAGACTGCTCACAAGTTTTCCCTGAAAAGCAAACAAACTGCAGCAAATATGAGATTGTCTGAGCTAATCCTGTTTGCAGTTCCTGCACTCTGCTGTACCACCTGGGCTCATTCCCTTTGTCTCACCAGCCATCTGGCCCCTTTACCTGGTTTGTGCTTCTCTTGCTCACCCGTGCTGGGAGGGGACTGCCCTGTATAAACCATTCACATGCCTGTGTGTGATGGCTTTTCTGTGATCCTGAGGGAATGGCACAGCACAAATAATTAATAATAATTTCTGATCAGATGCAAGCTCGTTACATGTTAAATGCTCTCCTAATGAGAAGTGAAGCTCACGTCTCTGAAGACAGAGCCTATTTTTCAGGTTTAGGGATGTTATCCCAGTCATTCCTCCTGCTACACACAGGCAGGCTGCACAAGTCACTTTCACAGGAGGTCAGGGAGTCAAATAGTGTGACTGGAATTTTAAAAAGGTTGGGTAACTTTTATGACCATTAATAATGTTTGTATCGAATGCCAGCTCCAACTGTAATGAGGTTAATTAAATTTCCTGTCTCAATGTATAAGCCAACAGCCTGAAGGTCCAGAGGCAGACTCCATGTGACAACAACTCAGAACACTGCACAAACAAGGCAATTGAGGCACTGCCTGCTGGAGAGCACCAGGTGTTTGTCCCTGCTGAAGGCAGAGTATCAAAGTAGATCTAACAAAGCCACGATACATCAGAACAATTCTAACATGACGTTCTTCTTGTGAGGTAGGGAGAAACCAACTTCAGGAGTATCCATAGTGTCTGAGGGAGTATTTTGTTTACTGTTCTCTCCCTGGCTAAGGCAGGAAAGGACTGCAGCTGAGGTAGGTAACACAGCTGTAAGACACAAGCATATTGGGAGGGCAGGAGAATTATTAACAAGTCAGCTACAGCAGACTCACATGTGAGCCTGCTGAGCCTTCCCAGGACTCTGTGCACTGCGTATCTGGAGTCTTGTCACCTGCAGACACAGAACTTCCAAGGGGATTCCCAAGATCTGCAGGATTTCAGCCTGATTCAGTCAATCATTTATGATGCAGCCCAAGGAATCAGCAGGAGCAGGGGAACTGGCTGAGCTCAGGCAGCTGGGAAGCTCAGGCATGTGGGACACTCTCACCAAACAGAACGGCTGCAACATCTCAAGCTCCTGCCAAAAGCCTCCTCTGAAATCAGCCACTGCAGCACTTTGGGATCATCACCAGATTTCTGCTACAAAATGCATGCCAGCCTGCAACAAACTGAACTTTTACCCTTTCCCAAATAGGAAAGGGCCCAGAATTTCTGAAGCTGCAAGGAGGCTTGGGTTATATTTCTTACAATGAAGATATTCAGTAATACCTAAATCATGGTCAAAAACTTGAGTGAAACATAAAATAGCAAAGTAGTCTTCCTAGTTATATGGGTCAACCTGCTGAAGGTTTACTTTTATTAGCTACAGAAGATCATGACTACATAATCTTTAATATGTATAACTTTTAAAATTAATGAATACAACCTCTTCTCATTTCTGATGTTATTTAATGAGTCTTAGTAAATGGCATCTTCTTCTTATGTATAAATTTTATAGTAACATATTGTTGCTTCCCAACCACACCCAATATATTGTTAGAAAACAAAACTTGGAATTTATTTGTCAGTTCTCCGATACCATCTAACAATAACACATTTTTCTGTTCTTACCATGTGTGCACACACAGAATTTAGCCATTTCAACTACACAAAAACTATAGTAGCACAACTGATTTTTTTTTAGGCAGGATTTAACATCTTGCCTAGTGAAGAGAAGATTGTGTGGAGACCTCATTGCAACCTTCCAGGATCTGAAGGGAAGCTGGAGAGGGACTCTTCATCAGGATTGGTAGTAACAGGACAAGGAGCAATGGGTTCAAATTGATAGAGGGGAAGTTTAGGCTGGATGTTGGGAAGCAATTCTTTTCCATGAGGGTGGTGAGATATTGGAACATGTTGCCTGGGGAGGCTGTGGATTCCCCAACCCTGGCAGTGTTAAAGGACAGGCTGGACAATTCTTTGAGCAACTTGGTCTAGTGGGAAGTGTCCCAGCCCATGGCAGGGTGAGCTGGGACAAAATGGTCTTTAAGGTCCCTTTCAATCCTTAACATTCCATGATTCTATGAACTTCTCTTGTGCCACAAACCTGTGCAAGTTTTCATAAGTGAGTGGTTATTACCAGTCTAACAGCTGTGGTTTATGTGCTTCTAGACACAAACTCTTCTCAGCCACAAAAATAAAAGATTTCCTCACAAGGTATCTTGAAAAGCGACCAATGGATGAATAAAAGCCTATTGTCAAAGAGATACGAGTGTTATCCATTTCCAAGATAAACTATTATTTTCTTTCACTCAAGAAAACTTCAAACCATTAATGTTCCCTACAATTCCACTGACTTCAACTTAGTGGGTTAGAGCATGGTGCTAATAACACCAGGTTGTGGGCTTGATCCCTGTATGGACCATTCACTTCAGACTTAATGACCCCTGTGGGTCCCTCACAGCTCAGGACATTCTGTGACTCTGTGATTCTGTTGTGCCTGATGGAGGATGCTACATCTGGAGATGTTTGCACAGACCCATCTGAGCCTACACTTCCAGCACAGGAGATTCACAGCTCTAAGTGTATCGCAGGACCTGAAGCCCAGAAAACCGGAAAATCCATGGTGGAACGCCGTGCTGTTTGCTCCGGCCACACATCACATTGTCCATTGTGACACGGGCCCCTCCTGGCGCGATGTCCCCAGGGTTCCATCGGAGCCGCCGCTGCTGTGCCCGCAGCCCCGCCCGGCCGCTGCGGACCCTTCCCTCAAGGACAGCGGCTCTCCCCGCCCTGCTCCCGGGAAGGGCTCAGGGAGCTCCCGGCTGGATCCCCGAGCATCCCCCGCAGGCTCTGCCGGTCCCCCGGGGTGCAGGTGACGATCCCGGGGCTGCTGCGGGGCGATCCCGGCTCAGGGGATGCACAGGACGCTGCTTTGGTGCAGACATGTGGGATGTGTCAGAGCTGTGCCCATTGCCTTTCCTTGTCTTTAGGAAAAATTAATGCTGCTTTAGTAGCCTGCATTTATTAGCCAACCATTCTGACAATTCTCAGCCCCTCCCATCAACAGTTTAGCTTCCAAGCCTTATTTCTCCACTTTGTTTATGCCAGACAAAAAGTAAATGTAGAGGATGACATTTTAGTTACAAAACCTGTCTTGCATTCCAAGTGGATCTTAGGAAATACCCCTGACTGTTTACTAAAATTAACTTTGAGACAGTGCATTTAAACTCTTACCAAAAATGTGTCACTGCATGAAAATGAGCAGATGCACAATTGTATTAAAACCACAGTTTAACTGCAATTTTTTTCACATACAACAGTCTTGGGCCCTTGATGTACCTATTTCAAGGACAAAAACTTGAAGTAAACAACCCAAGCAAAGCTTTATACTTCACCTGATATGATCAAAAGCTGCATGTTTTTCAAATTTTTGCCTCATTATAAGATAATACTGTTAAAAGTTCATTTAGTTTTCAGCTTCCCATGCATTTTAAGAGTTTGCTCAGCTCTTGTTAACAAAATCATTATTTCTGTAGTTTATTTCATTTTATAGAACAGCAGAAATCCCGAATGAGTCGGAGTAAGGTGTTCCTCTCTCCAGCCTCCCAACTCCAAGTGTTGTTGGCCCATATTTTTTTGACTTTGCACTCAAGTCTGAATACTTTTAACATATCATTTGAAAGGCATCAATAAGCACAAAAGTATGAAAGCTTCATAAATCCTCCCCTCCCACCCCCCTGCCCTAAGAAGCATCAGCAAGAATGTAACTGAAAGTTAAGGAAAGGGTGGAGGGGAACACAAAGTACACAGGAAAAAAGAAAAATATTTCCCAGGTGAGCTCCTGGCCTGGGAATGCCACCACAACAGCCTTTAAGAATGAGCATGGCTCCATATACCAGTATTACCCAGCCTTTTCTGCACTTGGCTGTGTATGAGAGTTTGTGCTTCAGTGTTTTTTTTGGCAAAGGTTCATACACTCACAACCTTGAGTAAACGTTAAATCCAGCTCTGCAGTCCTGATTGTGAACTCTTGTAAGCAGGAGCTCCGGGCACTGGGCATGAAAACAACCTGAGGGACATCCACAGCCTCACTGCAGACCAGGCAATTCCTGAAACAAGTGCTTGGAAGAAAGTTACTCCTTCATTTGGGAAGATTTCAGATGCTTCACACTTGATTTGCCTTTTCAGCCAGTACAATGAAGGAAATGTCCTGCTTTTGCCTGACTTTTTCTTCCTTGTTGGAACAGATGGTAAAGGCTTACAAGTACGTGACTGGTATTTTTTCAGTGACTCATAGCTCAGAGCCACAGGTTTCAGATGGTGATAAGAAGCTCACCAAGATGGATGTAAGCGTACTTGAGGAGCAGTATGACCACATAAAACAGAAGCAAAAACTGCAACCACACATTATTGTATATAAAACAGGTACGCTTCTATTTGTAGGAAAAAAAAATGCATCTGTAATGTAAAGATTGTTTCTTTAAATCTTTAATAACATCTGGTTTGTTCTTTCTGTGTTCAGCTTCAAGAGAGGTAGAAGTAAATTCCTTTTCTGTCATTTTGGGGTTGGTGTGTTTTTTTTTTTTGTTTTTGTTTTTTTTTTTTTTTAATGTGGTTTTATTTCTATCAATAAGCTTCATGTCAGTGAAATTATTATGTATTTGAAACAGATGGACATATTTGAAGTAAGGTTTTACAGGTTTTATATCAGTAAAATAAAGTTCTAAACATAAATAGTAACCCTTACAGTAACTATGTTATTCATGTCTATGATAAGTGGATTTGTGCAAAGTTTTCTGTAATATTTTTGATCTCTTGAATGCTTTCATCAGAACCACAAATTCTGGGTCATCTTTCTCTTTTTTTCTTTCTCTATCTGTGTAAAGAAAGACTACAGGAAGCAACAGCAAATAGCACGAAACAAACACAAGCTGGGGTTTCGTTAAAAAATAACTTTAATTAAAAGTCATAGTGGGTAACTAAGATACAAGCTTTGAACAAAAAGTCCTGTTTTGAAAATATTTTGAGTGCATAGTGCTTGGAAAGTGCATAAATAGAAAAGCAAATGAGAATAAGTATCACTGATCTATCTGCCATGGCTAACAGATTTTATATAAGAAACTTGCAATTATTTTAAAGATTTTAGTTAGACTACTGCTGACAATACTACACTGATACATTAGCTTTCCAAGTTAAAGTGATATTGAGAATACTAAGACAACTAATGAAGTTGTTTTCTGAATTTAATGTTAATATAAAACCCATGCTTCATTCACCTCTCATATTAGTATTTAGTTCAACAAGTGTAGAACTTAGGTTATTACATTCTTTACACTTTTCTCTACTTTTTTCAGCTGTTCTAGCATTTGGTTGTGTCAGACTTAATGATCAAAACAATCAGAAAAAAACATGTAATCAGGAACTCTACAACAGTTTTGCTTCTTCAGTATTCTTTCATCCAAATGTTTTGAAATTCTCATGTCAAAAGAATTAAAATCTCTGTGAGGAAGAACAAAAATATATATATGTACATAAGCTTATTTTATCAGGTATCAAAATGCAGCTAACTTGAAGACAAAACAGACCATCTAATTAGTTATAGCAAAAATATGTTAGTTAAAGAAAGGGAGCAGAAGGCTTTATTCAGATTAATTCAAATGAAGTTTCAGGTATAATGAATGCAATCAAAGCAGATTTTTTGCACAATTAAAATATGTAAGTAGAACTGCACAGTTTCTGGGTAGTTTAAAATGTAGTAGGACTAAAAATCCACATACAAATATTTTTATACACATGCACATTCCCAAAAACATTCACAAAACCACATAACCTGCTGCACTGAACTTCTCTCTTCAAACAATCTGTGTGGGAAGAATTCATGTCACTGTTAGAAGCAGATGGAATTTGGGCACTTTTTTGTTATGCTGGGTTCTCAAGGTCCTAAAAGTTTATTTTATACATTCCTGTGGAGGCTGGGAAAACCTTTTACATGGCTCAGCACATTGCACCTGTTACATGCACCAGATTTCAGGACTGTGTGGAGCAGAAATGAACACTGCCATATCAGGACTGCCCTACACTATCCTGAAATTCCAGGTAGTTCCAAAAGGCAGTTCCTGCATGCATCAGTGATTTGTACTGACAGCAAATTGCTTCCCTGCCTAGAGGGTAAAGTTATGGCTGTGCTGGGAAAGGGGTGAAAACAACAGCACCACCACAAACCCCATACACACACACAAAGCTCAAAGTCCAGAAACACAAACCCTCATGGAAGGAGAGCACCTTCAGTCCCTCATGGCCTTAGAAGTCCCTGCCAAAGGTCTTTGTTCTTACCAGTCAAACCCTGCTTTGCCCCTGCCTGGCAGAGCAGCTGTCCCTCCATGTAACCACAGGGATTTTGAGCACTGTAGGTTTGATGCATCATGTTGGAATGGTAATTCCAAGTTTTCTGAAGGACTTCTAGCTTTTTATGTCACTTCCTGCGTGCAGAAGTTACAAAACTGTGGACCTTTAAACAAAATTTAAGACCCTCTAACTTCCCTATTTTTTTGACAGAGGGGTTAGTAACCAAGTCACATGAAAACAATTTTGTTCTATTTCTTCCCCAGTACATACAGCCACATTCATGCTTCTGCCCACTCCTGATTATCTGAGAACAAAGACCATGACAAGATTTGAAAGGCACCAGTTAGGGGATAATACAGTAATGTATTCATTACTTATTGGCTAAGAAGCTGAAAAACAGTATTTACTTTAGGAATTAAGTGGGAGTATTCAGCACATGCAGGCACAACAGAATAAATACTGGGACTTTGACTGCAGAAATCTCTTCCAAGTATTTCCCAAGCTAACTTGAGAATAAGATTAACTTTTGCCACTCCAAAATCTTAAAAGTATCTATTAATGCTGACAGCATATTGCCAGATGGTAAACAATTCTGCAGCAAGGCTATAATACACAATTTACATGGAGAAAAAGAAATTTCAGAAAAACAGAAAGAAAGGTCTGTATAATTGCAGCTTTCTTGAGAAGTTTGGACAGTGCTGGAGGTGTGTTGATTCAACACCCAGTGGTTCAGGATTATCACATTTCTATCCAAGGTCATTGCTCAACTTTGTGTGCTGCAGCTGTAGCCAAGCAAGGAATCAAATCAACCTTGAACTCAAAACCAGTGCACACTATTAAAATTGGACTAGATTTGTCACTCTGAACTTTCTGACCAGCTCAAGACAGATCATAATTACTCTGATGACCAGTTCATAAGGTTCTAGATGTTCTGATGCTGCCTATCAATGTCAGGCCAGCCAAGAGCACAGTTAACACCACAAGAACATGCAAAGGTGCTTCACCTCAGTCTCTCAGTTCCATTCTCTCTTGGTTTTTCTCTCACATACAGAGAACAAGTCCTGGTTTTCACAGCTTGTTCTGCAGAACACACGGGGCTCTGATTTGCACGTGGACCTTTTTGTAGCCAGCCAAGTTCAGCTTTATTTCTTGGATGAGGTCCAGTCATAACTTTGATTCTTACTGTTGCATGGTAGAGAACTGTGTGTTCTTATCTCTCCAAGTGGTGTCACCCTAAGAAATTCTATTAACACACCTCACTGTGCAGATGGATGCACAAACACACCTGTATCCCAAAGCTCTGCACGTGCCTCAGTCTCCTTTTTCCTGGTAACACAGCACGAGAGCCAGTGTGGCCTGACACGTTTCTCCCTCCTAGCCATGCTGCAAAACAGCTCTTATCAGATCAACCCTTCATGGCCAAGGAGCAGAAAAAGTTCTGTGATATTATGCTGGGGTTGTTGTTTCAGCAGTGGGAGCCAAAGGCAGAAGTAAAGGCCCTTGCTTAGCAAAATCCCTGTTGTACAGGTTCATTTACTGCCAGTAAATCAACTGGGTCTGACATCTCCTAATACTTATTCCTAAAGATGGCACAAAAGGCAGCTATAAAGCAGAGGTTGTGCTGTTTTGTTAGAGGTTTTGTGGAGGCAGCATCCTACTCAGACTAACTTCATTTCAAATTCAGGGTTACAATCCTTTTAGAACAGTTGCCCAGAGACACTCAAAATATAATCAGCACTCTTCTAAGTCTACTTTTCTCCCTCTAATGTGTTTCAGAACTTATACTGCAACAGTCACTGTAAGTCAACCTTGTAAATAATGCCAGCATTCTGCACAACCCCTACTTTAAACTATATTTATACCAACTGAAGTATATTTCATTAGTGTCAGTGGATTATCTTTAATGTAATAGATCAGTTTCTATTCATTTTCAACACACAGAAAACCAGTCATGTCCAGCAATTTGATGACTGCTACATGTAATTAAAGTAGCATTAGCATTTCTGTCCCTAATATCTTAAACATTTTTAACAGTAATTTTCATAGTGCTTTAGAAATGAAGTTATAGTGGTAGAAGAATAAAAAAATAAAAAGACTTCCAACTGTTAACAGCTACCCTATAGCTTTCTCAGAGGAATCAGATTCCTTTAAGTTATCATTCAGGCAACACTAGTGTGATAAGCTATTTACACAATTTATACTGACTGGAATAGTAAAATTGCAGTAGAATATTAAGATAAAGGCCTGTAATGTTAATGATCCCTAATTAAGAAAAAGAAGACATTCACAACTTGTTTTATCTGGAAATAGTCACAATATTATTAAGCTGTGAATACAAACTTCAAACAGTATCAAACAGAACATTTTTGTCTTTCAAATTACAGCACTTGCCAACACCCTGAGCAAGTCCCTACTCACCTTAAGAACTTCTGCTTACAAGCAATTAATTACTGAAAGTCAATTCTCAATCTGTGCTGTTAATGAGTCTTAAGAGTACCAGTTAGATCAATATTGTCTTGATAAATTTCCATTTTCATTTGGCTAAAACCAGGATACCATTTATGCCCTCAAAACTGCAAAACCAACCACAAAGTAGGTCTGCTCATTAACCTGGCATCAAAAGAACTTGCACTACTCTCAGCCACTGAGAGAAAGAGCACAGCTAAAACTCATGTTAAAGCTTTTCAGATGAGTTTATGCTGCAGAAATCATACCATCGATTTTTGCCACCATAGTAACGTGCACAAATGTATTTCTCCTGCAGGTGGATATGAATCTGTTCTGCCAGAATCAATGGTCAACCCTGTTCTAATTAATAAGAAAGTTAAAAGGTCAAAGTCATGTAGAGGAGACACCCCTGTCAGGAAGGTCACACAGGAGACAATCACCGGTGGAAATTCAGAAGATGACTTTCTGTGGCGCATCCATCTGGGAGCTCACCGCCTGGGGCAGGCCCCAGGACAGGGAGATTGCTGGGATCTTTCCCACTGCAGCAGCACACCCTGGAGTTTTGACAACCAGAGACTGATTTCAAAGGGAAATGACACACCACAGACCAAGGAATCAGCAGGAACAGGGGAACTGGCTGAGCTCAGGCAGCTGGGAAGCTCAGGCGTGTGGAACACTCTCACCAAAGAGAGCGGCTGTAACATCTCAAGCTCCTGCCAAAAGCCTCCTCTGAAATCAGCCACTGCAGCACTTTGGGATCATCACCAGATTTCTGCTACAAAATGCATGCCAGCCTGCAACAAACTGAACTTTTACCCTTTCCCAAATAGGAAAGGGCCCAGAATTTCTGAAGCTGCAAGGAGGCTTGGGTTGTACGTCTCCTAATGAAGATATTCAGTAATACCTAAAATGTAGTCAAAAACTTGACTAAAACTTAAAATAGCAAAGTAGTCTTCCTAGTTATATGGGTCAACCTGCTGAGAGTCTACTACTTTTATTAGCCATGGAAGACTCTGACAATATAATCTTTAATATCTTTATAATTTTTAACATATGATTTCATCATTCACTTTTAAGATATTCAAGGTAATTTCTGATGTATTTTTAAAATCAATTAATAAAACCTCTGCTCATTTCTATTGTTGTAATGAGACTTAGTAAATATTATTCCTTTCTAATACATAAATTTTATCATAATATATTTTTGGTTCCCATCTATTCCCAGTGTTTCATTAGAAAACTAATGAGGTCTCCCCTTCTGCAAGATCTTTAGAGGGAGGAGACCCTCTCTTGCTTTTCAATGACACAAACAGGAGCTCTGTATCACCACTTCTGGCTGCAACTGTTCAGACAGGTCTCTTTTTCAAATGTAGGCTTGACAAAAATTGGAGATGGGAAATGTCTCCCCATTTCATAATGTGTAGCCATGGGAAATCATAGTAACTGATTTTTTTTTTTCTTCACAGCAGTTCAGTATTTAAAGAATGATTAGGAAGGAAAAAAAAGGTAAAACATAGATATACCTAATAGGTATAACAGGGAAAAATATTAGATAACAATTAGTCCACATGAAACAAGAAATTACCTGGAAGGAAATACTTCAAATACTTCATTGTCCTTTGATTGATTTAGTTATCTTAATTAAACTTAGACCTTGAAAACCTTGGTTTTAAAGTCAGTGCAGTTTTATGCATGGACTAACTCCTTTGTAAACTCTTTCATACCAACACTTTGTCCTTTGCTCAGGCTTCTCTAGCCTATTACTGTGCTTTGTACTGACTGGAACTAATTTAGAAAATGCATTTTTCCTTTGGAGAATCTTTCCATTTAATTTCCAAGGACATTATGAAAGAGTATTTTCAGTAAGTTTTCACTTGTTAGTGAAGTAATGAGAAAAGTTGCTATACTAACTAACTAACTAAAAGTTGCTATTTCACGAGAAAATTAGGGGTTTTTTTCCTAAAGCAGCTGCAGTGAAAATGAAACAGAAAAATAAGAAAAAAGCCCAAAACTTCAAATATTAGAAAGTCTCACTTCTGAAGGGCACCTGATCTGCCAAATCTTTCCTGTTAACTCCATGTTTGGCCACCATGGGCAGGAGCTGTCATCACTGTCACCACAGATGTAGCCAGTTTCAGCACTGAACTCAAGACTGCCATAAAGCAAGTTTACTGTGAGTTTATCAGTAGGCAAGCCTGACTGATTTATGCACATGGGGGAACATGGAATCCTGAAATTCTAGTTCAGTGTCTTGTTCACAAGCCCAGGATCCCTCTGAGGTTCCCATCTCCAAAGCTCATAGTAGTTTGCCTGAGTTCCTAAGGAAAATGTTAGGACCGTCCTGCTGGTCCATCCATTCTAGAATAAATCACACTGCTGAGCAATTGTTTTGGTCATACATAAATAAAATAGAGTAAAATAGAATTAAATCCCCTTGCTGCTGGGACAGCATGGTGCTGGTCACATGAAAGAAATAGCCCAGATGAGTTACTTGTAACTGGTGTTACCCATTAAAAGAAAAGCTTATGTCTTTTACAGGCACCAAAAACATTCCAGGAACAAGCCCCAGCCCACTGAGAACCTCCAATACAAAACACAGTGTTGAGCCCATGTTGTACGGCCAAATCCCTGAAGCCTCACTCCTGCTCCCATTCCAGGACATTCTGAGGACTAGAAGGGACACTGAGTCACAGTCAGCCTGAGGGGTGTTTAGCACCAGGTGGGGTTTAGCACCAGGTTTTCCACAGCCCTCATGTTCTCTTCCAGCCCAGTCTCTGAACCCAGATTAACTTCTGACAGCCCCACAACCAGCAAAGACCCTGCCCACCTGTAATGATGGGGAAACATAAACTCCCATGATAATCTTAGGTACAACACTGCTGCCTTCAAAAAATACAGAAAAAAACCCCAACCTGCACATTTCTGCCTCACACACACAGAGGTGTCAGGTGAGAGGTGGCTGCAGAATCCTCCAACCCCAACCCAGCCCAGCCCCTCGTAGAGGGACAGTCCCTCAGGCAGCCTTGGGGACCCCCACCACATCCCAGGGATGAGCCAGAGATACTCTGGAGCCAGAAGCTTCAGCTGTTGTCACAGAACTGGATTCATTAACTGGTGTGCAACAAGCCAATAATTACACATTTGAGACAGACATTATTTATTTCAGAGTTGTACAAGCCTGGGTGCTGGTGGTCTTCCACAAATCAAGTACACACACTATCAAAACTTTTTACTATTTATACACTTTAGCAAACAAAGCATTATTGTTCATCTGCTACAAGTTAGATTGTTCTTTTATTAATTAGTATTCTATCTTCTACTGTTAATTATTCTCTCACTTCTGATGCTAATAAGTACTTTCTCATCTTTTGAGTCTGTGGGTTTCTTGGGTCAGTATTTGTGATGTGTCCCTGCCAGAATTACCTTTTACCCAGTTGGAGATGATTTCAGCACAGTTACTGAGTTTGTTTTATTTGTTTCTTCCTTATCTTGGGAGTTCTGCCAAATGCCCTCGTGGCCTGTAAATTCTGCATTCTTTGTGTCCACTATCAGTAGTAGCTCCTTCTTCCCAAGCTTTGTTAACCTTCACCAAGGTCTGAGATCAATGAAACATGTCGAGTCCTAAACCTTAACATGGCAATTCTACCAACAATTAATTTATTTTTCTAACATCTGGGCATCACTTAGAAAGTTGTTTCATGGGTTATAAGTGGTTGTATGTTGTTGTTTCATGGGTTATATCTCACAGAACCAGGGAATGGCTCAGGATGGAAGAGGCCACCACCTGGTCCCAGCTCCCCACTCAAGCCCACCTCTCTGCCCACCTGTCTTATTCTAATTACTCAGAATGTGTTTCTTTTCAGCAAACTGAAAGGTGGCAAAATTTCAAGGCAGTAGTGCTTCTACAACTTCTGCACTTTTCACACCCACTGGGCTATAACTTACTTTGAAATAATACTTTAAACTCATTAAAAATGTGATTCTAAATATTGTGAAATAACCTGGGGTTTAAATGCTCTCTTACAGGACCTAGCAACAATGGTTGAGCAGCTGGTGAGGTTCTTAGGGTTCTTCAGAGCACATGGCACAGGGTTGTGTCCAAATGGGTCTGGAATATCTCCAGTGAGGGAGACTCCACAGCCTCTCTGGGTAATCTGTTCAGGGCTTGGCCACTGCTCAGGGAAAAAGTTTTTCCTCATGTTCAGATGGAATTTTCTGTGCATCAGTTTCTGCCCATTGGCTCTTGCCCCATTACTGGGCACCACCAAGAAGAGCCTGGTGCGTGCTCTTGGCACCCGTCTTTAGGCACTTACACACTTTGATGGGGTAAATTCCACAGGACCAGAAGACAAGGCCTTAAGTTGTGCTGGGGGAGCTTTTGGTTGGATATTTAGAGGAATTTCTTAATGAAAAGTATGATTAGACACTGGAACAGGCAGCCCAGGCAGTTGGTGGAGTCACGGTCCCTGGAAATGTTTAAGGATAAAGACGGGACACGTCACTCAGTGCCGTGACATGGGGGTGTCCCGTCATATGTCACACTTGACGACCTCAGAGCTTTTTTCCAGCCTCACTGACGCTGTGACTCTGTGCTTCCTTTCTTTTTCACTAGGTTTGAAAGCACGCAGAGACCGAACACCACAGCACACCCTGCGTGAAACGAGCTCCGCCTCGCCGCGCGTCCTGCAGCGGGCCCGCCTCAGTNTCGGGAGGCTCTGGATGTGATCCTGGGGAGGGAGGAGGATGCTCGGGCACCCCGGGCCCGCAGGGATGGGGCTGCTGTCCCTGTGGGTTTGCTCATGACGCCGCTTCAGTGCTTCCCCTCCGTCAGCCGCGGACAAACGTGTCAGAGCTGTGCTTGCCTCCTTTTTAGGGAAAATTGATGTGTCCTGCTTTGCTACCCAACCGTTCTGGCAATCCCCTGTTCTTTCCATCGACACTTTGCCTTTTGAACCTGGTTGCTGCATCTTATGTC
>VXBR01008870.1:1036787-1076705 GCA_013400215.1 Cisticola juncidis | reverse complement strand
TCCGGGGCTGCCGTGGGAGCCGCCCCCGAGCCTCTCCCTCAGGGACAGCGGCCCGAGCCTCCCTCCCTCCCGGGAAGCAGCTCGGGGAGCAGCCGCGTCCCCCTCGAGCTTCCCCCGGCAGCGGCTGTGCCGAGCCCGCGGGCGCAGGTGGGTGCCCGGNATGTCCTGCTTTGCTACCCAACCGTTCTGGCAATCCCCTGTTCCTTCCATCGACAATTTGCCTTTTGAACCTGGTTGCTGCATCTTATGTCACGCATCTTACTTCTCCACTTGTTTTATTTCACGTATAAGGCAATCTGGCCTTAGAGGATGACATGTTATTTACAAAAGCTGAGTCTTGCATTAGAGTGTTTCTGGGGAAACACCCCCGTTGTTTACTCAAATGAGTTTTGAGAAAGTCCCTTTAAACTCATACCGAAAGTGAAATTGTGTCAGGAGTGCTTGTAGCATTTCACGGCTGATGGAAGAGTAAGTCACAAATGTTTTTGCTGTGGATTCTAATGCAATTTAGTGATGGAATTTATTGTAAGTGTTAGAAATGTTGCATATAAAATCATAGATTTTGTGTTTGTGAAAGCAAAAGTTTGTTTTTTAAGTAGAGGGTTTGTAAGAATAAGTTTAATTGGAGACTACAGTATTGTTTCCTGTTTCAATCACTTAATTAGAAATCACAAACTTACCAAGCTATAGCATTGATAAACAGATGAATGACCACTTTATAAATGTCACCTGTATTTACAATTCTTAGTCTTAAGCATCAATTGCAATTTTAAGTTTTATCTGGGTAACCCAAAACCATGAGTAACTTTTTTTGTAAATGTTAAGTAGAATTATAATAAATAACTTCAGCATAACTTAAAATTGGGAAATGATGGTTACAAGCTGTTCGTGTGAATTCCCTGGTGTGTTTTGGGAAAGGGGGAAAGCTACATTGATAGCTACAGTGCAATGTTTTGAAAATTGAGTGATTTTGTCACTTTTAGCTTTGTAAATGCCATTGTTTGCCTTGGCTCTAAAATAATAGTAGCGACATCCCAGCAGGAAAAGGAATGTCTGTTTGTCTCTGCTAGTTTTGACAGACACTGTGCACATTGCAGCATCCAACTGGAAGGGTTGTTAAGCCATCCACTCCCCAGTTCATCCCTCTGACTCCTGTTTAGAGGAGACTGTTGTCAGTGCAGCTTCCAGGGAATTCTTTGTAGCTCAATAAATCCAGGCTTGAGGTAAGGCTGACCAGTAAACTTGCCACCCTATCAGACATTTGCCTAATTTTTTTTTCTCCTCAAATAATGTTTTTCTGAGCCAGGAGCAGTTTTTGAAGCTGGGGGAACTCTTCCCTTTTCTCCTGAGAGCTGTGTGCCAATAAACAAGAATGAAAGATGGAAACTGTTCTGAAAGAAAAGTGAAACTGATTCATCAAATTTCATGGCCACCTTAGTGCATCTATGCCAACATTTTAAATGCTTTTCTATATAATTTAAAGGACATTTTCCATATGATTCCCAGTGTCCAAGAGCCACAACTCTCACATGCTTTATGATACACTTAAGAATTTGTTTTTTCTGTTGAGACCTCTGCACCCACCTTTCCTTTTCCTCTGTGTAGCTTCCCTGCTTTTTGGGGTGTTTTTTCCCAGGGACATTCTGACAAACTCAGAGTTTCCTGCTTTGTCTGAGCTGAATCAGAAGTGATGGATTGAGCAGCTGCATCCAGAGCAGGGCAGAACAACTGAATTGTCAATTTTGATGCATTGACACTTTCTGGAATCTTAGTTCACATGAGGGGATAGGAAGAGGTATAATTTGTCTTGAAATGCCAGGGCCCTTGTAAGTTCTACTCCAAATTTCACCCTCTTTTCAATAATTTCTTTCCTCCATTTTTTTTCTCATAATTTGGCCTCAGTTTCCCCTCCCCACCAAATTGCATGGAATGCATTTAATACTCATCATTTATTGCAGACTTCCAATATGTCACTTAGACTTCTTGAGAAGCATAATATCTTACTACAGGAATTCTATATTAAAAGATTGTTTATTTTTCTCTGTTTTCCATTCCAACTGTGCTTTTATTTGAAAAGAATGGCGCAAAAGAAGTATTTGATAGCAAAACTGACAAGCTGCTTAAGAGAGGACAAAATTCAGCTATGGAAACCACCATATACAAATGAAAAAAAAGAAGCTGGTGAAGAGATGAAGGTAAATATTTTCTCTGAGTTGATGTCATACATCTTCCACATCGTACTGCTGGTGCATTTTCCCTGTTTTTCTTCTCATTTTCCCAGGAGCTTGTACAAAAATATTCATCCAAGCTGAATATCAATGAGAATGATACAGAGAATATGCTCGAAGAAATCCGGTGTAAAGCAATTGAGCGTGGGACAGGAAATGAGAATTTTAAAGTGACTGGGATTGCAAGGCTTGATATATATCTGCCTCGTAGGAAAGTGAGTAACGCTGCAGAAAAGTCTGCATAAATAGCTTTACTTTGAGGCTTGAGTTCTGGATATGTGTCTGTGCAGATATTTTCACCACAACTTTTTCATGTGTTTTGTATGAGTGATCTGTGTCAGGTGTATAAAAAATGGGGAGAGGGGAGCTACATATTTTAGTTTCCCAGGTATGTGGGAATATCATGGCAAAGGAGTATAATATTGAGAAGATGAGTAATTTTTCCATTTAGGATTTAATGGCAAATAATCTTTCAATTAAGAAAAGTAAATTAGATTTAAGTGTCTATTTCGATTTGATTCCTTCTGGTGTAACTGCTTGTATTAGTAATAAAGAAGGAGATGTATTTTTTCAGCCGTAGAATACCCAAAGTTGATTCAGCATATTAATGTCACTTGAACTTGGAAATGAGAGCAGGAATTTCTGCTGTGATGGCACTCACCTGTTCCCTTCATAGATTGACAGAATCACAGAGTCACAGAATCATTAAGGTTGGAAAAGACCTCCAAGATCATCAAGTCCAATCTTTACCAAGCACACCCTTGTGAACTGAACCATGGCACTCCATGCCTCTTCCACTTGTTTCTTGAGCACTTCCAGGGATGGAGATTCCAGCATCTCCTGGGCAGCCCATTCCAAAGCTCAGCCTCTAGAGCAGTCTCCTAAAAGCTTCTCCAACAGAGAACTGAATTAATTTTTGCCCTTTTAAAGTCAGGTTTCAACCTCTATTTTCATGCATAAAATACTCTGTAGTGAAAAATAATTACCTGGGCTAAGGGGTAGAGAGTTTTAAGTGATTGCCATGGAGTTAAAACAACCAAATAGTTTCATAATTCTACTTTATAGTGCTGCTGGGCAAATAGAGGACTGAATTAATTTAAAATTCCAGTTTATCTAATCTGGAACCAGAGACAGTAATAGGAATTAATCATGACTTAGCCAGTCACAGGTGAGTGGCATAATTGCAAAGCACAGTTAAGATTGGAGGTGCATAATTAAAATAATTTAAATTGTTTGGTTCTGAATTTAGATTTATTTAATTCTGACTATTCTGCTGTTATAATGCTTATTTTTAGCAGTATAGCAAATGCAGAACTGGAAATTACTACTATGTATGTCAATCCATAACTCTCTAAATGATTGTTATTTGGAAAAGAAATGTTATTGCAGAAAGTTAATTAAGAAAATGTCCAAAGTATCTTAATATCATGCTTTTCTTTCCCCCTTTCTTTTCTCCACCCAATATAATTACTACAGAGCAGGAAAATCCCACTGGAAACCAGTCTGTTCATCACAGGCAAAGAGCTCAGATCCCAGTAAGTGCAATCACCCTTTGTGCTTCTCTCATGAGACACCACCCTGTCATAGAGCATTTAAAAAAAATCCAAACAAACCCATTTTTTTAGTTTGATTTAAGCTTTTTCTTAGCATGCATTCTCTGAACAGGATGTCCAGTGTCCCTGTAGGGCAGTTCTTCGTGGGAACAGCTGTGGTTTAACAGATGGAAAACAGGAAAAAGATAGTTCTGTATAAATTCCCAGCAAGTACCAATGTTCCAAATCTGTAATGAGGCAGATCCTCTGAACAGTGAACACCTTCTCTTTCTTTTGTGTTTTTAAGCCTAAAAAAAATCAGATTCTTTTCTGCCTGTTTTGCTTTTCCCCTTTTTGTGTTCCAGGTTTTCTCTATACAGTGCACAAAGCTCTCTGACAATGTTATTTTACTTCTAGCAGCCTTTTGTAGCAAAAAATTTAAGCTATTTATAAGCACTAGTTTTTAGGTTTATTGCTATTGTAACAACAATATTGTATAACCTTACAAATTTATGTTCATGGATGAAATTATTTGTTTCACAGGATAGCACAGGAATATGCCTTACAAGAAAATGCTGTCAAAATAATCATAAATAAGAAGCAGCTTGATCTGGGTATGTATCCTCTAGTTAAAGGTATTTTTATGATAATTTTCTAGTTTTCTGATTTTCAGAAGAAAAATTGCCTTGCAACTCTATTAAATGTCAGAAATTTCCAAAAAACAGCTGTGGTATTTGTCAGGTTCTGCTTTACAGGAAATGTATTAAATTATAATAATCCAAATTCTTAAATAGAATTAAATCAGTTAAAAGAATACTGTAATCAATGTAGAAAATCCCCTTTTCTAGTGTTGAAACACTGAAAAAGCACACTTAAGAGAAACTCTAAATTTCTTCAAAAACCTTATTGTATTACAGCACTTTCAAAGACTTTTTGTAATGCTTTGCCCATGCTCAACCTGTCAGACATGTGAGGAGTGATGATACAGCTTTTTCTTTGTTGATGGCCCTGGAATATATCAGAATTCAAACCATGGAACTGACACAAGGAACTTGGATTCAGTTCCCAGTTCCTCTGTCCTGTACTCTTGGGGTTTATGATCCTGGACATGTTCTTATTACCTGAAGATCAGTAAACTGAAATATAAATAATGGTATTTTTTGAATGTTTTGAAAAAAACAAGGACAGAAACATACAAGGAAAGTCACTTCAAAAGCACTTTTAAGATGCAAGTCTGATGCTAAATTTTGCTGACTGAGTCAGTCATTTTTAGAGGCTTCAACTGAGTTCTCATGTTTTGCAATTTCAGTAGTTCCAGTAGCTGAATTGTATTAATCACACTCTATTTTGCAGGTAAAACCCTTGAAGACCAGGGTGTCACACACAATGCAAAAGTGATGGTGCTTCAACTGGAACAGAGTGATGAGGAAACCAAAAGAAAAGTTCAGGAGGAGGAGCTTCAGTGTAAGAAAGAAAAAGAAATAAATGACAAGATGCAAAGAACTAAGAAGGGTTTGGAAATTCTAGCAGAGAGAGGTAAGCGGCCTTGTTGGATTGAGGGGGAGGTGGGTGTTCATTAATTTTTGTGCCTCAAAAATCAGATTCTCAGAGGCCTTTCAACCTGGAAGAGTGCCTATACCATGGCTGAATTTCAGTTCACACTTTTCTACGTTTCTACCACTTGAAAACTGGATTTTAAGTTGGCTAGAACTCTTTTTTCCACCCTTTTTACACAACTGGAATGCTACAAAAAACTTTGGCACTTTGAGAAGGATGTAATATGAGTCAATTGTTTAATTGGCACTTGGCAGTTAAGGCACTGATGACTTGTGAGAAGTTTTAGATTTATTGGAGACAAAAGCACAGTGACATAATGTGTTTCAAGTCATTGAACACTCTTTTTTTGGTAGTTTAGCTGTGGCTGTGTGTAACCATGGTTTCATTGTGCAGAGCAGCTCATTTGTCACTGTCATCTGCAACACGGCTTTGGTGTTCTCATTCTGTTGGATGCTGATTCCTGGCAACTCTGCATTAAGTTAAAGGGATGTAGTTAATTTAACAGTAATAACTCTTCAAAATGAGGTTGTGTTTGTGAACTGCAGTGCTTGATGGTGAGTTGAAATCACTTCTCTATTCCATTGTTTCACACATCCACAAGAAAGGAACTGTGAAGCTGAGCAGGTGACAAATTCCTGCCAAGTGCAAAAGCACCCAAACAAAGCTTCACAACTGATGACTTCTGGTTTCTGACCACAATATCCTGTTTTGAACACATGGCAAAAGTGTTTGCTTTTTTTTGGACTTGAGGGGTGGTTTAGACCCCACTTTTTGAACCCTGAGTTGGGTCTCTTGATGGTTTTTGCCACTGTCAGTTACAGCCAGTGCCAGAGTAAAGAGCAGAGTCTTTAATGGGCTCCCAGGCTGAAGGTTCTGTGAGAAGTGTAGCAAGGGTTTAACAATCCCTTGGTTTCCCCTGAGAGAAACAGCAGGGCAGAAATGTTTAATCTCAACAAACTCTTCCTTAATTATCTTTTGTCTACAGGAAAATCATCTTTTCATTGTAAATGGAACGGAAGTGAAAACAAAATTGGTAGTTTGATAACAAGCATTAAAGATGTGGGGAACACAAATAATGAGCTGTATTTTTTTCCAGCTTTGCCAGCTGTGCTCAGTTGTGTTTTTTAAATATTCTGTGTTTTAGTTGATAAAACATTTCAAATGCTGTGTTGTGTAAAATGTAAGTGTTTTGTCTTCTGCAAATAAAACTTCCTTGGAACTTCTAATGTATTTAAATTTCTGCATACACAAGGCCTTTTCCACAGTGAACAGGTTCCTCATGTTTACCTGGCCAGAGCCCCTGTTGGTTGGTGTCCAGAAAAACACACATGCAGGTTTTATATGTAATTCTGATTTTTTTGTTGTTGTTTGCTGTTTTGTTTAACAACATACTTATTAAAATAATCTTATGGCAGCAGAGTTGGTCTGTTGAAGGTGGTGCTTAAATTTTAACTTTTTTTATATCTTTCAGAGGAGTACTTGGATCCAGACTCTGTCCCATACCTAGATATAGCTAATCAAACTGGAAGGTCAATTGAGATTCCTCCTCAAGCTAAAAAAGTAGGTGAAATCATCCTACATTGACACTAAGATGGCTCTTTAAAGCTTGATCTGTGAAACATTTAAAATATGGGATTGAAATACAGATTTTCTGGGGATGTAAACCTGAGCCCGCTGGATGTTTGTTTAATACAAATAATTTTGAAATACAATTGAAGTAGCACTCTATAGTGGGGAATATTTCAGTCATCTGGAGACAACCTCTGATTCCTGATCTCATTGCAGGTCCAATCTTGCACTGACCCCTATGTGGTCCATATCTTATTTGGGGGTTTAAGACAAGCTTTAATTTTCTTGATCTTGGTGCCTATTACAAATTTTGGGTGTCCTAGAAAGGCATGAAAGTAACTTGATTCTTAGGCCTTATTTGCTTTTGGAAACTTGATGGCTCTCTCTAAATTTGACTCTGTTAAAACAGTTTTTAGATCTTTTTCACTGTGTCCCCTTTCAAACTTAAATTTGTTCATCATTCAAAAAAGTTCCACATTCTCAACTGAAAATATCTTTGGTTGGTGCAGATATTGAGTTACAGGAGTGACACACCTGATGCTGGCCACTGAAGCACAAGAATAGCGATAGGTGCTGCCTTTCAGGATTACTGCATTTTCTGAAGATAAATAAATTATTTACAAATACTTGGAATTATACCCAGTAACAAAAATGTGAAGAAATGAGCCAGTGTATTCCAGCTGCTGCTCCAGCCTCTCCTGAGGCCTGCTGGGATTTCTGCATCACCTGGAGTCTCTGGGTGATGGGGATGACACTGTCACTCTCATAGTGCAGCTGTTCTGATGAATGTAATAATTCACCTAAAGAGTTAGAGCATCCAGTATTCAAGTGAATGAGATTTCATCAGTATTGATCAAGGATCAGAAGAAATACTGCAGGTTGTTTCTATCCAGAATTACTATTACATTTTCATTTGTTATATTGCAGGAGTGTTTTCCTGACACATTCAAAATTTAATTTTCAGTTCTGAGGATTTTCAGGAGGTGAACTTTTAGGTTTTGCAAGGTAATTGTGATAGCAAAGTGAAACAAGTTTGGTGCTTTAAGGAAGTGCAGCTCCCAGAAAAATGCTGAGCTTTGTATCACCATTGAAAGTCTTTCTTGTTGCATACTTAAAGTAAGCTTGGTGCAGCATTTCCTGTGCCAGTAACATCCACTGCTTTTAGCTAGACAGTATCTGACATTATCAGATGGGAAAAAAGTGTGAAACAGCACTGGTCTTACAGAACTGATACAGTGGTATTTTTCTAGGAAGAACAAGGACTCTGATGGATTAATTGGATATTTCCTTTTAGCTCTTTAATTTGGGAAGGTGCAGTCAAAAGTCTCCATCTGTTTCTCTAGGCGCTTGTGCTGGCAATGGGCTGCCATGAGAAGGGCAGAGCATTAATGAAGAAGAAAGAGTATGAAATAGCACTGCCATATTTGTTGGATGCTGATAAACATTTCTGGTAAGAACATTTTGAGTCCTTGTGTCTGTCTTTACTATCAGCCCATAAAGGAACAGCACAGCCTCTACCTGTGCATATAAATCAGGGCTGGTTTTGCCTGAGGTTGCTTCACACCCCCTCTTGCAGATGAGGAACAGCAGATAAGGCCCTGACTTGCAGTGACAGGTGGCTTCATGTAGAACAGCTGAAACAGATACTGCCACTGGGCAAGTTAATCTTTCATAACAACATAAACAGAAACTGTCAATATTCATGTACCAGGTTATAAATTGCATTAGCTTGAGAGACAGTTACGGATATTCATTTGCAGTTGCTCCTGTGAAGTAATAATTTCTTGTAAAAGGTGGAGCAGATAGCTGAGGTCAGTAACCATACCAAGGTTTCTTCTAGTAAATTAGTTTCCTATCAGCTGTCAGAACCCTAAATTGCTCTTTTGAGGTCCCAAAAGTAATACTGTCCCTGTCTGTTTCTCATCTGTGTGGGTGTGCAAGGAGAATGGCACAGTTCTCGGCGTGTTTGTGGGCACTGAGGCAGTTTCTCAGTCCTTCCAAAGATTACACAGGGTTTAATCCATTATGCTTTTAGAGATGCCATGTTAAACAGTAGCCACAGCTCATTTTGTTACTGTAATGCTTTAAGATGTAGCACTGGCATCAGTCCTGTGTGTCAGTGAATGGAATGGGAAGTCAGCATTTGATTCCCGTTCCCCTGGCGTCAGTTTGCTACCTCAGAAATGAAGAGTGTGCTTTCTCCAACATGAGTGTGCACACTTCTAATGGTGTTTTATCAATGTTAAGATGTGGGGGGGAGGGCAGAATAAACAACCCTCTTCCAGAAAAAAAAAATCAGTTGTTTTATTTTTGTTTTATTTTTGTTTTATTTTGCAGTGAGTGTAGCACGGAGCTGCTGAACACGGTTGATAATTACGCAGTGCTGCAGCTGGATATAGTGTGGTGCTACTTCCGTCTGGAGCAGCTGGACTGCCTGGATGATGCAGAGAAAAAGCTGTCCACAGCACAGAGGTGCTTCCAGAGGTGCTATGGGGAGAACCACGAGAGGCTTATTGACATCAAAGTATGCTGGGTTTGACTTCCTTAGGGTGGGATTCTTTTCTAGGTGTATTCAGTTACTGTTCAAGTATTGCAAGACTGGCTTTTAGAAACTTAAAGTTTTCCTCTGTATCATTAGCCTGTCATCTGTGATTGCCAGCACAGGGAAAACATTGGGCCTGGCAAAAAGGTCAAGGCAAACCTGTGTTTATATGCACAGGCATTATCAGGGGTTTAGGTGTGGTGCTTTGTCTGCACACTGAGTGTCACAAAGCCCTGACTGTGTCTTCTCTAAGTGTGTAGAGTGTTCTGTTGGTAATGAACTGGTTCTCTACCACATGCTTCTGTCTACATTGTCCCCTCTCCTTCTTCAAACAAATTCCTAGGGAAGCTATGGTCGTGAGAAGGTTTTATTTCTACGGCTTTACCTCCTTCAAGGGATTGGGCACTACCACAGTGGCAGAGAAAAGGAGGCTGCAGAGTACATTCAGAAGGTAAGACACCTTTAGGTAAAACTCTGGAGTCCTTCACTCCAGCCCCTCAGTCCTGGTTCCATCTTGCACCTGTTCTTTGCTTACTCAGAGAAATGAGGAGGCATTTTCTGTTTGTATTTTAACAGTGTAAGTGGTGTCATTCTGTGCTTCTCATATCCAGGCATCTTCGCTGTACGGAGAGCTGTCCATAGATCCTGACAAGGTGGATCGCCTGTCTCTGCTGGGATTCTCAGAGCAGGAAGCTCGCCTTGCCCTGCGAGCGTGCCACGGGAATGTGGAGCACGCTGCCAATCTGATCACCAACAGGAGAGAGGTGAGGGCAGGGAAAGTGTCAAATCATAGATCACCTCAGCTGTGGTGTCCATGAGATGTGTGTGGTGTGGCCAGAGCAGTGGGGTGCAGGTTAAGGACTTGGATTATCCCACTCCAGCACTGTTGGTGTAGCTGACAGCTGGACATGTTGGCACAAGTTTGAACCCAAAACTTCGTGCACTAACAAGGGAAGCTCTGTCTCAAAACAGATGGGATGAGAGCGCCAAAGACCTTTGGTTGTGCTACAGAGGCACATGGGAAGGCTTTGCACCAGTGTTTGTATGGGAATAAACCACCAGGACCAAGCTGTCACTCCCAGGCTTGGCTGCCCCCTATTGTGGTTTTGTACTTGGAAGATCCAGGAGGGAAAAAGGATTTTTTTGTGCTAGAGTGAGTGAAGACAGTGCTGTCCAGATCTGAAGTGATGTTTGGTAAGATGAGGAGGCACTTCTAGACTTCAGACAGCGCAGTGTGGACAGAAAAGCCAACTGGCTGAGGGAAGGCTGAGCAGAACTCCCTGGCTCCCTGCCCAGTTCTGACTGTCTGTCCTTGGCAAGTTTTGTCTGTGGGCCCATCTGCCAAACGGGTTTGTCACTTACCACACAGGGCCTGGAATAGCTGTGATGGCACCAGATCCATGTGCAGAGCGGAAGTGTGCCGGCAGGGCTGGCTCGTGGAAATGCAGCTTTATTTAGGAACCAGTGTCTGGCAGCACAGTCTGTATTTACAAAAAAAAAAGAAAAAAAAAACCTTTTCCTCAAGAAATTCAGACTTGAAGCACAAAAATCCAAGAAAGCCTACAGGCACAAGCTGTGTGTTAAAGCATTCCCGTGCACAGTGAGCTTTGCAGTGTCTGTGCTCTTGCAGGAAAAGGCACAGATCAGGAGGGAGGAGAGGGCTAAAAGGCGGCAGCGGCTGGAAGACATCAATACCCTGAAAAGTATGGGCTACTCAGAGAGAGCTGCTCAGGTCGCCCTTCAAAAGACACAGGGAAACCTGGACCAAGCCTTTAAGGTAAGAGGTTTTCAGTAGAAGTAGTGTTACACAAAAGAAATTTGGTGGGGTTTTTTTTATTGTTTAGCAGATTCCATTGGGCTGCATACACAACTGTGTTGAGGACTATTGTAGCTCTGTTGCTCTGTTCTGATCTCTCTCTGTTTTCTTGCAGTTTATTCTTGACAATCCTGAGTTACTCTTGGAAGATGATGATGATGATTCTGTGTCCATGGACCGGTTTCAGGTTTCCCAAGAAAGTATTGAGCAAGTAAGCTAGAGGACTTGCTTTCTTGTGAGCTGGTTGTTTTGTTTCTGAGTTGTGCTTTCCAAGACACCAGATTTTCCTTAAGTAAAGCTGTGCAAAGATTCTTTGACCCATGTCAATCAGGGTGTCACACTCCAGGATCTGGCATTCACTCTTCATGGTGCTAACATGTAATTTGTGTGCACTTCCTGCCCATTGCACCAACATGCCACACGTGCATGTGGAGGGAAAGTGTGTGCACTGTAATTCTCTGTCCCAGAAAAGACATCAAATGAGAAATTTGTTCAAGTCTCTAAGCTCTGTAGTGCACAAGGAAAAGAGTTGGAATGTGTATTTCTCATGACAGGCTGTCTGACAGGCTTGTCAGTAGTTAGAGTGGCTGTGTAATTGATGTCAGGCAAGAAAACTTTATTGCCTAGGAAAAGTAAACAACACATGCATCCCCCTGATACACAGGAGTGCTTTGAAGTTTCCTTTTGAAAACAGAAAAATAATTGGTCTGGTACTAGACAAAGGCTCTTGATCCTGCTCAACATCCCCATGCCTTTAATAGGTCACTGCCCTGTTGTTAACTGTTCCAGTAAGCCAGAGTCAGTGTCCTGGAATTCCTGGCATGCAGTGCTTTTCTCTGTGTGAGGGGATGACTGTCAGATGCAGAGTCAGATTCCTGTCAGGCCCTGGTGTCGGATGAGCTTGAATTTCCCTGATTTTCTCTATTATTCCCTTTTTCCCCTCCTGCAGCTGACGTACATGGGTTTCAGCCGAGAGTCGGCAGAGCAAGCTCTAAAGATCTTTAAAGGGAACATCCACGTGGCTTCCCAAACCCTGGCCCATTATGGGGGAGTTCTTCCCCCTTCACTGCTGCTGTCCTCAGAGGGGTCCAGTCCATCAGAGGAATCCACCTCCTCCAAGGACCTGCTCACAGAGTCTGCAGGTGAGTGTGTTGCATCCAGCAGGGCGGGAGGGGAAGGCAAGGCTCTTCTGCATTTTGTAGGAAATGGTTGAGCAATTTCTGCTGAAACAGGGGCACGGGGTTCCAGGAATGCCCCGGGGTGTTTTTATAGGGAGCAGTTACAGGAAGGCAGCTGTTGTTCCCTGCAGTGACAGGCACCAGAGGAGAGAGGTACCAGCTGCAGGCAGGGGCAGCCCAGGAGAAAAGGTGACACTCGGGGTGTCCTGGGCAGGGCTGAGGAGTTCATTCCAGATCTGTGCTCTGCAGCTCCTGACCTGCCTCCATGCTCCTTCATCATGTGCCTTACAGGATACAACCATAACTAATAACTTCCCACTTAACAGAAGAAACTTGCACATATTTTTTCTCATTATTTGTCAGAGCTGCAGTGATTCCCTGCTGTGTAATTAATGGCTTTCCTACACCACGTTTAAATAATAAGAAAAATGGGCATCCTGCCCTGTCCTTTGCAGAGTAATTGTAGGAGGTGGCTGTGCAGGAGGGGGCTGGCAGAGCACCACACTGGTGAATTAGGGAGGGCACCAACTTCTTCCAGTGGTGAATTCACTGCTGCTGCTTTTTGTTGGAAGGTTCCTCTAGTTCACCAACAGATGAAGACATGGATACTGATGCAGTCAATGAAATCCTAGAGGATATCCCTGAACATGAAGAGGATTATCTGGATTTAACACTCGAGGAAGAAGAACAGATAATTCACGAATACTTATCCTATATACAAGTACCACAGCCCTAAATCCCATTAAATCTACTTCAGTTATATGTATTTACCTTGTCAAATTGAGTTTGGATTATAAATGCACCTTCAGCTTATCTCTTACTAAGGGCCTTGAATTCTGTTAAACTCTAGTTGGAATACTTAATTCCTGCTTATTTGTAACTCAGCTTAAAGCCTACATTTGTGATACATTGTAATTTATTGTCATAGAAAAATAGAAACATTTATTTTCAGAAGAAAATTTAATAGAACTAAACTATATTTTTATTGTGAAATAAGTTAACTCAGTAAAGAAGCATTTCTATACCATTTTAAAATACCAGCTTTATAAGAGCAACATAAGTTTGTAAATGAGAAACCTTAGCTCATGAGGCTGTAGAGATATACCAACTTTCCAGCTTTTCTTCTGAAAGATTTCTAAGAGACATTAATGTATCTGTTGTGCATGGTTTATACCGTGTTCTGCTTGTCCCTTCCTGCAGGTGTTACACAGGTAATAAAGGCAACTGTGCTGCTTCTGCCTTCGGTGAGAGACCTCTGTGCTTTGTTAAAAAGGTGGGAACTACCTGGCAGGGCCCTGACTGGGACTGGGGGAGGGATACACTGGAATTTCCTTTTATAACTATATAACCACTTTTCCCAAGCAGCTCGGTCTAACCTCTGCAGGTGTGTGGCTTAGGGTTGATGGATTTCCGGGGGATTACAGGATTTTCTGCCCTCAGCTGTAGGACACAGCTTGGTTCAGGCGCTGTCTCAGTGGTTGTGTCCAGCTCCAGCGTTCTGAAGAGGCGTTTGGGGGCTGCTGTGGTTTTGTAACATCCCATTTCCTGCAGTGTAAGCGCTCCTCTGCGCAGGAGCAGCCACTCGTTCTGCCCGGCGGCTTTGCTTGGATGTGAGTTATCTTTTCCATGACTCCCCGCTCTCGGTAGAGGGAGCCCAGGCCCCGCCTGGAGCCGGGAGCCGGGAAGTGGCCGCGCTCTCCGCTTGCAGCCGGAACATCCACGCTCCGTGCGGTGACAGTGCCTGCTAAGCCGGCACTCACCGGGAAATGAGGGCGTGAACTGCTGAGCTCTGCGGGAGCGGGGCCTTGGCCCGCGGAGGGACTGCTCGGCTCCAGCGCGGGACTGAACAGCAGAGAGGATTGGGTTTGATGCTATTCCCTCGGCCAAACACAGCAAAAAGCAGGCAGTGATTATACTGTTAAGGAATTATTTGTATTTCATTCTTCTCTATCAAGGCAAGTGCTGTAAAAATTGAATGGCTTTGTATCTCTACCCTAAAAGCTGAAGGATTTCCAAAGCCAACAATATGAGCTTCTGAGGGAAATCCAGCCCCAGTTGTATCCTGTTTCTTTACAGGCCAGCACTGAGGAACCCCTGGACAAAATGCAGAGCAAAAACAGAGAAAAGAATTCAGAACTGAAAACATACAAGTCATGGATGTAGTTTTAACATGAAGGAGGTGGAAACACGAATTTACTCCTGCTTGCCAAGCCTCCTGGCATTGGCTGCCAGCCCCTGGGCATGCACTGAAGGCAGCATTGAGTGCACAGGCAGCAGTTCTCCTTTTTGAAGTGGCTTGCGCAGCAAACCGGTAGCAACAACTTCAGAAGGGAAGGTTTGTCCTAGGGGAATTTAAAATTAGCATCATAACATGCAGTGCTTGTCAGAGCAGCCATTCATCAGTGATGTAACTCTGCCAGCGCAGTTGTAAGTGATCAGTGGAGCAGGAGGCATTGGCTGGAAGCTGTAAAGTTAATTTTGACCGTGCATTTGGAGGCGCTGTGATATGTTTAGCAACAGGCAGAAGTGCTAATGACTCATTAATTCCACTTTTTGAGATCTTTCTCTGCTGCCTGCATGTGCAGCTGCTGTGTGCCCAGATAGGCTCTTGTGTCTCATGTAGTGTGTGTGAAGTTTTAAATACAAAATAGATCCCAGGGGGTGTGGGGAACTCTGTCCAGCTCCTAAAGGCCTCATGCATAGTGTCATCCTCAGAAGCAAAATACAAACAGTCAGCTGCAGGACAAGCCAGCACCAGCTCACAGACAAGTGTCACTGAGCTACAGTGACCACCCTGGGAGGGTCACAGTGGAACTAAGTGCATAATGCAGATGACCTCCCACATTAGTCTCCTGGTAGGGATTTCACTTAAATGCTGTTTCTTACTAGATGTGGAAGCCTGCCAGGTAAGAACTACCAAAGCTGCCCAGCAGGAGAGGAGAGCAGGGTCTGTGATGGGCCTGACCCACTGACACAGTGTTAAGGTGTCAGAACAGGAGGCTTTGGTGCCACCAGGGCAGTGCTGAGTCAGGGCTTGTAGCTCTTTGTCATTCCTGTCTTCCCTTAAGTCTGTGCTTTTGTATCTGGTCCCTCCTTCCCCTGATAGGGGAACTGAGCTTTGGCACTTTAGTGCCTGGTGAGAGGCAGGACAGCTCCACACACACCCAACTCCACCCCCAGCATTGAGGGAAAGGCAAGAAATATTCCCAAAATTGCTTGTGGGGGTTTTCCCCTATTCCATCCATTCTTCACTGCTGTGCTTCTGCTGCTAGGCCACACCCCCTGCCCCATAAAAATAAAAACTAGACAGTCAGTTGTCTGGAGATGCCACATGTTTATTAATCCATTCTAAAAAAGGATTACAGCATTTTTATCTTGCTGTAGTACAGAATAAATAAAGCCATAAAAATAAAAACATGTGGTTAGATCTTTTTGTACTGGTCCTACAAAGAGCTATATCTGCAAATAGAAAAATATAAGAACCCTCGTTAATTCATGGCTCAGTGGTTATCAGAGAAGGATGAACCTGGAAAAAGACTGGGAAAACTCTTGAGTTTGCTTATCCAATGCTACTGGCAACCTATCAAGACCCAGCTTTGGGAAGAGGAAAGACAGCACAAGGTCAGCAAACAGCAGACCTTGGCACAAATGGGCTGAGGTTTAGCTTGCTCTGTGGCTCTTGTTTTGTTAAAAAATGAATTAAATAATTTCTGTCCTACTGCTCCCAGCTTCCAAGAGAGATGTGCAGATGTCTGCTTTAAACTCCTGCTGCAGAGCCAAACCCTCCTGCACTGGCCTTGTCAGCCAAGGGCTGCCCCAAAGGTTGGCAGTGAAGATGGAATTCAAGGGCACCTTTCACTGCAGGACACCTTGCACTGCCACCCTGGGCTGAAGAGGGGTCATGGAATGGGCAGCAGGGATGGGAAAACATCTCATCAGACTCTGGGCAGCCAGAGGTGAAACATCTGTGTCCCAGGAATCTAAGAAAAGTTCCTGATTGCACACACACAGTGGTGCCTCACCTGAACCGCACTGCCTCCCCTCCCGCCCCCAGAGCTGCTCAGCTGAGCCATCACAGCCACAGGACCTGACCTGAGTCCATCTGGCAGCCACAGGGACTCCTGGCTCCTCACACAGAGGTTCAGGCAAAGCAGCTTCCCTTCTCTTTCCAAACTCTGGTTTACATGCACACAGTGGTGCAGAAAATAAAAGGTTCAGCCTTGGTCACTGACATACAGCCTGCTCTGGACAGTCACATCAGTTCAACAGCCTCGTGCTCCCTGTTCTCCTGCTGTACCATACAGCCAACTTTATTGTTGAAGAGACGGGACAGACTCCCCTTCTGGGAGCTCCTGCCCTGCACAGACCTCTCCTTCTTCAAGCGCCGCTTGTTCCTCTTGCATATCCCCCGGATGTCCCAAATCCGCAGAGTGCCATCGTGGGAAGCTGTGTACAGCAGCTCGTTGTGGATCTGGAACAACAGGATCACACTCAGTACTGAGCCTTACTGTTCGGAATCAGCACAATCAAACTGGCAAAAATCAGAGTAAACGCAGCTTGATCCCAACACTTCAGGCCTGAGCTCCTCGCAAGAGCCAGTATAAATTATCACAAAAGCTGCTGAAGTGGGATGAGACATTACCAAGGCAGGACTCATTTCTCAGCCACTTCACAGGGCCATAAACAGCAAGAGTTATTTATAACCCAGGCTCTGTAGAAAAGCAATGGAGAACTAAACTCAATGTGGCTGGGAATTTCTCCACTGTTTTCAGGCTGCTGGTTTGGATGTAGAGCTTAAGGGGGCACCAAAATCATCATCAGTGGGCAGTGGGGTGTTCAGGAATGCTTCCTTTCTCACTTCCCTACTTCCTTTGCACTAAGTTATTAAACAATTCCTCCTTCCAACTCCATTGTTCTTCAAAACCTGCAGTAATTTCACCTGGATTCAGTGCAGTGGTTCCATTTCCTTTATGAATCTGTTCTGCTATTTGTAATGTTTCCAATTGTCCTTGGAATCCAAAGATCAGTCCTGGTGATCTCCCTTTTCCTGTGTCAGTCTGTCCACCCCGTGGGTGCCCTGTGGCTGCCTGTCTGTGCTGTGACAGCATCTCCCTGGCTTCCATGAAGTACCACACAAGCACCACACCCCTCATCCAGCCCTCTTTATTATACTTAAGATCATCTTAAGGTTGCCACTTCTCAGTCCTCTCTCTTCCTGATTATTTTTGTCCCAGTACAGTTGGAAATTAAGTTACAAAGAAGAATACAAAGCCAAGCTTTGGTCTGGTCAATACTCGGGGCTGCCCAGGGTGATTTATCAGGTACTCCCCAGACACATCCAGGTGCCTGCCTGCTACACAACTGCCCAGTGCCAGGAATTTGCAGTTTGAGATCATCCAGCCACTTGCTAATTCAGAAGATTGTACAAGAGAAAACTGTATTTACAACTTTATGTGCTTGGGATCAGCCGCAAAAGGAGTTTTATCTCCTCTCTTTTTCTTTGGACTGTCAGCCTGTCAGAATTACCAACGTCTCACATTGTTAATGAAAATCTTTATCCTGCACACAGCTTACTCTGAGATCCCAATGCAGGGAGATGCAGATCCTAGGAGTGGCTGCCCCATCCATGGAAGTGTTCAAGGCCAGATTGGAAGGGGCACTGAGCAACCTGGCCTAGTGGAAGGTGTCCCTGCCCAAGGCAGGGGGGGTTGAGGTCCCTTCCAATGCAAACCACTCTTTGATTCCATGGTCTTTGCACGGCCACCAAAGATTACGAATTCTTCCTGTTTTAACTACTAAATGCCAGTCTCACCTGAGCCTAGACAACGTGCAAACAACATTAACTCTCAGTTTTAAGCCAGTGGCAGAAACTCCTCCATTTGCCTGGCAGGATGTGGGTCAGATATCACTACTGAGCTGCTGCAGACTCTTCAGGGATGCCATGTCCCAGGGTTCATTATTCTGCATAAGGCAGGAACCTCTTTTCCCCTCAGAGCACTGAAACACTTATCATTAGTGTCTGTAAAGGAAAGGGTCTCATGAGACTGGAGTCCATTCTGTGCCCCACACAGCATCAGTTCCTCTGTCTCAGTTCTCGTGGCTGCTTATCCAACCTGACTTGAAAAAAAAACCTGATCCCAAACACAGGGCTGTCCCTGGGCCTCGTTCCATCATTTCACCTATCATTATTATTATTATTATTATTATTACCAAGCTTTTCTAAAACTACATACAGAATATCCAAGTCCTATGCTAAAACAACATCCAATCCAAGACGCACAGAGCAGTCAGCCACACCCACAAAACAAATGAGGGAGCAATCAAAAGAAAGAAACCCCACCAGGAAACCCCTTCCTGACCTGGATACAGTTGATGATGAACTTGTGTCCTCGGAAGATCTTCTGCAGGACCCCACTCCTGGAATTGAAAGCTCTTGCACAGGCATCCCCACTTCCTGTGAACACTGACACACAACCACACAGCACAGCCAGATGTGAGCAGCCACGTGGGGACAATTCATACAAATTCAAAAATTAACCTAAAACCAGCTCCCAGGGGGGCATGATGTATCATTTTGATTCTCTCCTCAGACAAACCAGATCATTTTCATTTTGCTGACCCAGCATGCTTGTTTTGAGTTACAGTTTTTGAAACACTGAACTGATTTAAACCTGAAGTTCCTACACACTCCAGAATTTCACTCTACACATGCTTCAAGTATCTATTTCTGCTCTTCTCTTCCACAGCTATTTCCCAGCCTAAAAGTGCCTCATTAATTCTAAGCAGGCAATTTATCTCAAGTCTGGTTTTAAGGATTTCCACTAAACCTTTCATTTGTTTTACCAGAGTTATTTACAGCTCTCTATTCAGTACTGCAGTGTTTCCATCACCTCTGCTGCTGCAAGAGAGGCAGGGCTGGGGTAACTAAATTGAGCATGACCAGGAATTTTGGCTATTCATCAGGTTTCCTTAGAGTACCTTACAAGTTCAAAGAACAATTTCTCAGCACTTCAGGATCTTCACATCAGATCCCCAGACTGCTGCATCCAGAAACTGTAAGGCAGGATTACTATTTAGATGTTGTACTTAGCAATATGCCCAAAAAGGAGCCCATTTGTGTGCTTTAAAGGTTACAAACTCTCTTGATAAACACTTTCCTTCAGTTAACCCAGACTCCTCAAGCTTATCCAGAGATAAATATTTCAGAGCTGCAAAAAGCAATATATTCACTGCTCCCTGCATTTCATGTCTTTGCAAAAGTCACTAGCATGGAAAGATTTTTACAAAACTGGAGTGCCTGAAGCCAACAGATTCCTTATCTTTTGGGAGAAGTCAGAAACTGAATCTCTAAAGAGAGGTGAAAAAATTATCATGGTTGTAAATTGAGGACTACAATAACAGATGAGAGAACAGACTATGTACTGCCACGAGCTTTTTAAATTCAAATGAAACTGCAGGGAGCTGGGCACCTCCTGGGTGCAGCTCCAAGAAATATCTGGGTGTGGAGAATCAATGTCACTTTACACGGGCCACTATAATTCAATTTCCTGCAGGGTCCTGAAAAAGCACCATGTCCCACTCTGCCAAATAAAAACAGCAGCAACAAAGTAAAGCAGGGAACTGGCACTGATTTTTTCCCAGTGAACGGAAATCACTTAATTCTGTTTCAGACATGCAGAGTAGGAACCAATAAGGAGCTGTTTTCACTATGCAGCTGTTTACTTCAGCTGCTGCTATCAGAACTTCACTTTTGACAAACATCCTTTATGTCTTTTGAACTGGCACTCTGGATTTAGGAAGTCTCTCTCCACCTCTGAATTTCAAAGAAGAGCTGTTGATCTAATCCATATTTAGCATTTAAATATATACTTATATATATACCTCTTGTGAAATAAACAACAACAAAATAAAATTAATTTTCATTTTTTACCTAATTTTCATAGACCCTTGGAAGAACAGTTTTAAAACATTCCCCTGGAGCTTTTGCAACATGAAAAAATATAAACCACATTAAATTTTAAACATCTGTGCACATACTTTAAGAGAAAAATAATCAACATATCATTAAATAAATCAGATTGAGAACCAGCTTAATATTCCCTATGCTATTAATTACACAAGCAGACTGAGGAAAAGCACTGGAAACATATTCTGATGATTTAATGCTTCGTTTTCACATCTTTCTGGATTCCCTGTGTACTATAAAGTGATTTTGGAAACAGACATGTATTTTTCCTCTCTTTCTTCACTCTGTTTTCTTATTTAGGCCACAAACACTTTGGGGCAATGAGCCTTTGTGCACTGATCAGGGAGAAAGCAGCAGAATTAAGATCTAACAGAAGATTACCACATTTTGGCAGAGATGTTTTTTCATGTTCTTGCACTGGTGCAAATGTGACACAAACCATAACAAACATAATTTAAATATTTTTCTTCATATTTTTGAGAGACAGTTCTGATTTGTCCCAGGTGAACAGATAGAATTTTAAGCTACACTGAATTTAAGATATTAGTTCCAACACTGGTATCGAGTTAATATGTTTATAATTCTAATTCTAACAAAATTATTAGAAATTGTGGAAATAAGTGATGAATGCACCACAACAATGAAAGTAATCATAGTATATAAATTAATTCTTAAGGGGAATTTTCCTCTTTCATTGATTAAAGTGCATATAATGCATTCAAACAAGTTCCTAATATTTTTGCAGAACTTTTTTTTTCTACCCTTCAAGTGGAACAATTTGATACTCCCTGTTTGACACTTTTAGTATTTTTGCATTTGATTTAAAACAAGATCTTAAATAACTCTGTGAACTGTTCTATCACACTATCAAGATGTTCTTCACAGGTCTGACTAAATGCAGCAATATTGTCTGCATTTTAATTCAAAAAAGAGTGGTGGAAGAATAATGTATGTGCATGGCAGGGTAGAAGAATGAGGGGGAAGAGAGAGAAAGCTGCAGAGCTGGTGAGGGTGGCATCAGACAATGAAACTTTTGTTTGAGCCAAAAAATTGCTTTTCTTTGCAGTTTGGTCAAGTCTCTACACGTTACATGAACAGCAGTATCAACACTGAAAATTGCAGCTCTGGAGGTCTCACTAATGAGGGAAACAATCTCTGTCTCCCACCCAGACATGAATGCTCCTCACAGGATCAGGCAAACATCAACTTGGCTTTGGCTAGCTTTGACAAAATCAGTGTTTTGATTTGTGTCTTTATAATCAAAGGGGAAAACCCACACACAAAATCATCAGTACTTTGTCTACCAGGGATCATGCCAGATTATAATTTCTGGTTCATTTCCCTTGCTCTCCCTGACTGCATCTTGGAGCAATAATAACTTGAAGGTGCAGTGTAGGTTCAGACTCTTTCCTCCTCCGTTTCAGCCTTCTAGCCAACGGTGGAGACTGAAATCAGAAGAAATTATAACCTGCAGGGGTAATTCTGCCATGTAGGTGAGGAGAGCTGAAATAACCATAAATTAAAAATAAATATTTTACTGGAGAAAAGCAGTGATGTGGGACTCATGATAAAGGAAGAGCAAAACAAGGTTTCCTGACTAAAATTCTACCTCTGGGCTTGGTTACATGCTGAGTTTCCAAACATAATTAAGAAATCAGTTCAGTTCCTGGGTTATAAATGTAGTCAGGCAAGCACAGTGCCAGACAACTGCCACTAAACTGTGCAGGTACAACTCTGCTAACGTGCACCATCTTGCATCTGTCAGCCATTTATCACCACCACACTGAGGAGCTGCCAAATGAGAGATCAAGGCCCAGATAGCAACCACCCATTTAGTGTGATGTGTGTTCACTTCAAAGCTGAAGTGCAGAAATCAAAATCAGGAAAGCGCTGAGAACATCTAGGTTAGCTTAAGACAGCCATGGCCATCTCCTCCAGGAGAGGAGAGAAGGAAAGAAGTTGTTTTTTGGGAAGCAAAAGGTACATCAAGTCAAACACCAGAGGCAGGATAAGACCAAGATAACAGAGAGAGGTTCACTCAGAGGTTCTGTCTGGCAACCCAAACTTAGACATGCAGAAGGAAAGCCAGCACAGAGGGATTTACTGAGGGAGGTTTGATGGTCAGAATATCCTGTTATGTCAGCAATGGGCACTGATGTACAAAAACCACTGTAAACAGGAGGACTGAAAGTGGGAGAGCTGAGTCCTGAGCATCAGTAAGGCAATCAGTGCTTGGCTACTGGAGGAAAGTGATTTGGGGAACAAATCTGTGAATGATGATAGATAACAGGAAAAGAACGTGTGGAAAATGAGTCTAGGAGGTGGTCAGAGCCTGAGAAGGAAGCCTAACAGTTAGAAAGGAGCACTGAGCATCTGAGGTGTGATTCTGGTTCAGGACAGGGTGTTACACAGAGCCTACAAGGCAGCAGAGAGAGGCACAGGGCTGTGTGTCCAGCAGCAGCAATTGCTGTCCCCAGCACGCAGCAGAAGCAGGTGACAGACACCAGATGAGTAAGGTTAAACCACAGCTACACAAACAATCCCCAGGATTTAAACCACTTCCCTTGGTAACAGAAACAAAACAACTGCCTCTTCATTTGTAAGAAGAGGGAGGTGGAAAATGGAGGGAAGGCCTAAGCTTCCCACATGGAGTAGTGCAGCAGTTTGGAACATAAACATGCTGGAGTTGAAAAAAAGTGACAACTTCACAAGTGTTCAAAATTATTCTCCATGAATATCCTTTAATCAAAGATAAACATTGAAAAGGAGACTGGAGGGGGCTGAAGAACATAGGAAAGGCAACTTACAGATGCCAGCATGGTATTTCAAAGTGCTAACGCTGTGCTTGTGAGCCTTGTAGGTCTGGATCCGCTCCCCAGTGTCCACAAACCAGCACTTCACTGTCCTGTCTGCACTCCCCGAGTACAGGTGACGATTCACCAGCTGAGGGGACAGAAAAACACATCAGCAATGGCCTCTAAAGGCCCTTGGTGAAAGAACTGAAGGGACCATCCCAAGTCACATTTTCCAGCTGAAAGAGCAACAAGCCGTGCCTTGAAACAGAGGAGTGGTGAGCAAACCAACCCTGAGTTCCTCATAGTCACATCTCCCACTGACTTCTGGGTCTTAAAAACAGCCCCCAGCTTCCAGAACATAAAATCTTAGCCCATCTGCTTGTGCCAGCAGGCAGGATTCCAGGGAGCTTAACAATGCTAACTCTACATCCATAATCAGTTACATTACTAAAACCTCCCAGCAATGTTGTTTCTGCACAGCATATTTGACAAGAATTCTTACCAGATTGTTATGTTTTAATTACAAAAAAAAAACCTGAGTAACTTTTTTTAAAAAAAGGCTAATTAAAATTAAAATCCTACACACCATAAACCAGGGTTTATGTTTAGTATGATCACTCTGCACAAGGTCAGTATTCACAAAAAGCAAATTGTTCGGTATCTACATTTCCACAAGTCTTTTTAGACTGTTATTGAATGATTAAATAAGTAACTACCCTGACACAGTTATTTAAACATCTTCAAGCAGATTGTCTTCTGCTGTGTGTTACCCTTCATTGCACCAGTCATCTTGCACACTGTGAGAACTCACTGGTGGGGAGGATGGGGTTTGTTCCACATAGAGAGGACAGAGAATGGTGAAAGGAAGGATTGCAGCTGGGGAACAGAGAGAGACAGAAAATAACTGACCTGTGCAAGACTACAACACCAACCAGTTCAAAGTAAACAAACTACACAAAGCCTGGAAGCTCAGCAAGGAAAAATTCCATAGTGCATAGAAAAATTCCATGGTGCATGGAAAAATCTGGCATTCTCTGTCTGTGTAAAGACATCAAGGTTTTTCACAGCCATTGTTATGTAAAGCCCAGCTCCTGCTGAAAGCAGCCAGTCACTCCAACACCCAGCTGTGGCTCCAGGTAATTTTTGTGGACTTGCAGCAACCTCTGTATCAGAGAAATAGAGAGTCAGGAGGGAGAACCCTGACCACACCCAAGAAGTGGAATTTTCCCAAGGAGTAATGAATGGTACCCTGTTTGCCCACCAGACACACGTATCAGAAGGTTTGAATAACCAGCAATGCACAACCACTGATGCTTCTCCAGTATCTCCAGGAAACCAGCAAATGAGAAATCAACTTGTTGGGGTTTTGCTCACAGAGCACTTTTAAGGGTGGATTTTCTTGCCACCTTAGGTTTGGCCCCCATTCTTTGCACACTCTGTTTCTATAAGGTTGGAATGTTGTTCACGCTCCTCCATCTCCACTCCCAATCTAAAAAGGATTAACCCCATTCCCAAAAGGCATCAGTGTCAGAGTCTAGAACATCCCTCTGACCACCCTAGAGGGTTTGGAGACCAGACAGAGGGTCTGGGATCTGTACAAGGGGCTCAGCCAGCCTCACACAGAGCCCAGGAGGACACTGCCTCTGATCCCTGGCCATGGCAGTGAATGCCCACATTGTATAAAGAATCACAAGCTGAGAGAATTCAAAATAAGCAGTATTTAGTCTATCATAGAATGTAAATGTAGAATCTGGGATTTTTAGTATATGGGGTTGAAGGGACAAGATGGAGGAATTGGGGAGTGGCCCCTGTGCTCCTTGTTCTTGCTCTCGTCTCCCATCTTTTGCTGAGTTGGATTTTAGAGATTGGTTTAGAGTAGAAATGACATGTTAGCATAGGTAGTAGGCATTAGTAAAATTTTGTAAATAAAAAGTATGTTTTAGACAGTAGTTGAGTCAAGGGTACTGTACATAAGGTGCGGGGCTCTCTGATCAGCTCCAGTCTGCTGCATGTCCTGCTCTGCTGGGGATGCCTTGCAGAGCTGAGAAAGAACTAAAATTATGTACCCTGACAGAGAGGCCTGGCAGAGCTGAGAAAGAACTGAGAGATAATGAAGAATAAACAACTTTGGAAACACGGACTGGGGACTCAGCTTGTCTGCTCTGCCTTCGGTGTGAAACACTCAGGGCAAAGAGAAAATGAAAAACCTGATTACCTTGGGGAACAGCAACCCCAAGGAGATTCTCAGGGAACTGTAACTCTGAGACATCAGAAGTGAACTTTGTACACAACAACGTTGTGCTGTATTACAACATGAAATAAAAGGTATTTTAAGATACAAACAAGCTCCAGTGATGGGACTGTGATAACCCACACAAGAAATGTGTGCAAGCAGACCAAGAGGCTCCCTGACCACAGCTCCCACCAGCTCAGCGGGAGCAGGACATGCCACACTTCCTCCCAGCAGAACCTGGCCTATGGGAGAGATTTCATAGCTGAATGCCAGGAGCTTGTAAAGCACAAACCACTGTAAAAAGCCAGCAGTACTTTGAAATGTCACTTCCTATTACTTTTAAGCTGTTTCAGCAACAGCATTAATGTTACATCTCCAAGAGGAGAGAGAACGAATGGCCAGCAGCACTAACAAAACCAAAAACCACAAGTTAGCCTGAGGAAGGACTTTTAAATTTCAGTCTCTCCCTGAACAGGCATGAAGAGATTGTCATGTGCACCTGCTAAATGGAAGAGGAAGCTTTGAGTTCCGATCCTGCTGCGTGGTTCGGGGCCAAGTTGTTGCATTTTTTTTTAGACATCTTGCTAGCAGCATCAACCCACCCACTGAGCAAGGAAAAACACTAAATCATAGCCTCCCACAGGTAAATGCCACTCTGCATTAATGATACATTAGGTTATACTACTTCATTTCCACATTTAAGTGAGTGTATCAATGAACAGGAGGGCTGCAGCTTGCCTAGATTTGATAATTTGTTAGATACAAAAGTGTTTCAAGTTATGTAGACTCACTGAGGTAATTTATAACATCAGGATCTTAAGAGGTTTAGATTCATAGAATGGTTTGGGTTGCAAGAGACCTTAAAGATCATCCAGTTCAAAACCCCCACCATGGGCAGGGACACCTTCCACTCTCCCAGGTTGCTCCAAGCCCCTTCCAACCTGGCCTTGAACACTTCCAGGGCTGGGGCAGCCACAGCTTCTCTGGGCAACCTGCGCCAGTGCCTCAGCACCCCCAGAGGAAAGGATTTCTTCTTAATCTAAATGTCCCCTCTTTTAGTTTAAAGCCATTTCCCCTTGTCCCATCACTCCACACCCTTGTCCAAAGTCCCTCTCCAGTTCTCTTGGAGGCTCTTTAGTCACTGGAAGGGGCTCTGAGGACTCCTCAGAGCCCTCTGTTCCCCACGCTGAACAATCCCAACTCTCTGTGCTTGTCTCCACAGCAGAGGTGCTCCATCCCTCATCAGCTTCACAACCTCCTCTAGACATGCTCCAACAAATCCTTGTCTTTCCTGTGCTGAAGACTCTAGAGCTGGATGCAGCACTGCAGAAGGGGTCTCACAAGGCAAGAACAGAGAAGAAGAACCATTTCCCTTGATGTGCTGCCTACACTGGTTTTGCTGCAGCCCTGGACAGGGTTGGCTTTGCAATGTCTGAGATCTGGTGAGGTGGTTCACACACCAACCATCTCAATTAAATCAAAAGCCTCTGTGGTGCCCCATGAAACACTTCCTTGCACCTTCCTTCCCCTCACCAGTTTAAGCAGGTGAGCACAGTAGCACAGGATTCTCAGTCTTGCATGGAAAAGGAAATAGTAACAGGTTAAACAGTCTGCCAGATTCCACAGACTGAGCCTGCAGCAGAGCCAACAGCAAAACCCAGGGCAAGCTCTGAGTGTCACACAGCCCCTCATTCCCATGGCATTTTTATAAAACAGCAGGAAATGGCTGTTAGTGAAGAAAGCCTTCAAGAGCTCTCAGCCCAGGCTGAAACTGCAAATCAGACCTGCCTTTATGATAGGCATAATCTCATCTAAATTGGTTCACATCTCCACAGCTAAGGACAGCCCCCTTACAGTCACTGTGGTCTAGGGCACAATTCCTCTCATCCTGAGGCATATCTGAAACAGATGATGCCTTAAAACTCAGTATTTCTCCTACCCAACAAGGACAGCCTTCTCAGCTGTGGCCAGATCAATTTAGGTGAGATCACTCCTTCACTTGACTAAAGATAGGTCTAGCTTACAACTCCAGCCTAAGCTGCAACACTTCAGATATCTGCATTTAATCTGTATTTAAAATAATAATTATCATCACTCACTGTTTCCCCAGCAAAAGCACCTTACAAGCTGGCCCCACACTCTGTGGTTTCAAAATATTTAGCAGACACAGTTACATATCCCAATCTGTGACTGCCCAGAGGAAAGGTGACATTTTTAAAGTTGTATTTTCCTTGGCTGGCTCTTGAGCACTTGGTTCATTTTGGCCAGCTGCCCAGGAAGGCTCCTGACCACAGAAAACCACAGCCAGGCAAGGACACCTGAAGCAGAGTGGATGACACAGAACATATTTGCAGCTCAGATACCAATGGGCTGAGTGGACATTTCAAACCCATGTAGCTTCAAAAATATTAAAAACCTTACAGCAGTTTGATGCCCTGTTCTAAAGGCTCAGCCAGACTGCAGAAAAAAATCACTGACTGCATTGATATTTGCAATTCTGGGTTGTTAATTTTTCTCATGGCTCTGAGAGGTTTTGTTTTGAACCAGATGGAACACTGACATGTGAATGGAGCAAATTTGTCTTAATCCTCAAGCCAAAGTATTAGAGATGTAACTATTCCTGAAAAAGTTCAGTGAAACTGCTTGTGAGTTGCAGAGTAACAGCAGTAGCAAAAGACAAGTTGTAAATGTTTTAGTAGTTACAGGTCTCATTAATAAGAAAAAACCTTAGTTGTAACCCACAAACACACCAGAGTTTTAATAAAGAACAAATTATCACATCCAGGGTTGGTCTCTCAAGACAATCACAACCCTATTGCTTCACAAGCTTGGCTGAACTGCATAAATGCAGCAGCTTAAGACAATTTCTACCTGTAAGAATGCCAAAAAATATCTGCAAAAGAGCTGTTTAGCAGATATTTCAACCTTATAGGAATGGACTTTGTCCTCCCAATTAACCTTTGCTATGAGAAACAATTTTTGGAGAGCCAAGGAGAGGCAATTGGGTCTCCAAAGATATTTGGCCACGTCCTTTTGCTAAGGGTCACTGCACTCAGACTGGCCCTCATGAACTTCAGGATGAGTTCACACAAGCAACCACACACCCCATCACCAGCTTATTCTTCTCATGGGGGTCAGTGTTCCTACAATCTGGAATTTGGGTCTTCTGCTCACAGCCACTTCTAAGTCAAAAATCACCAAGCTGGACCGATCTCAAGTCACAACTATGTAAGCCTTGGGCCGAGTTAAGAGTTTCAGGATCCCATTCAAACCACATCAATTTAACGAGCTAACAAACTCCCTGTGGGCAAGAAATTATTGGGTTTTTTTTCCCTGAGAATCCAGCTAGAATGAGCTCTCTGGGGTAGCTGTTAAGAGAATGTTTTTCAACTTTTTTACTGCAGTGCAAAGTGATGGCCCCATGTTTCGTACTTACAGGTGTTGTAAACCTTCACATTCCACTCATTCACAGCTTCATCCTCTGATGCAACAAACACAAATTATAAAAAGTATGTACACTTAATTTAACTAGTGGGACAAGAAAACATTTCTGTCCCTGTGATCACAACAGTTAAGCACATAAACAGAGTTCAGGCAGTGGCTTTGCTCAAAGCATTCTTTTCTTCTAGAAGGGAATGGTCCAAACAAAGGAACTTTTGCAGGAAAACCAGAAGCAAGTCCTTGCCCACTCATGTTCATGTTCTTCAAAAAGGAGTTTTCTTACAAGAATGTTTGCTGTAGGATCCAAGCTAAATTCCAAGCTGGATCATTTCTCTCTGCCAGCTTTTGGCAGCACAATTTTGATAAATACTTGGAGGCAGAACAATCAGCAAAGGACAAAGCAATCCTTGTGAACAGTTTGCAAAGCTACTTAGGAGAGACATTTAGAAAAACACACACAAGTAAATATTTAAATCAGGGTTATTCAATCTATTGCAGGCAGTCACATTAATGAAAATGCATATTTGATTATTAATTGTAAATATTGGTCTTTAGCCAGGCCTGAAATTTTAAGTGGAAGAATGAGCATGAGCTATGTGATTACACTCAGCCCACCCTTGCTTTTTCCCATCATTTCCTACAAAATCTCATTATTGGCTCTTATATGACGAGGGAGCTCCCAAAACAGCTGCTGTACTTTGTCTGCCAAGCTATCAACTCACTGCAGGAGGAGAGTGAAGGGTTCTGGCTGCTCCACTGCGAGTTACCTTGCCTGACTGGGAAAGTCAAGTAATCAATGCTGCCAAAGCACCTAACAGGGACACAATTCCCACAGCAGATAGAAAGTTTCCCAGCAGAACCTCTCCCAGCCCAATTTAAATGGTGGAAGGAGGAGAAAAGTGGCATTATCTCAAGCTGCAGAGCACACAGAGTGGGTTGAGCTGGGCACCTTCACCAGACTGACTCCCAGACAGCAGGAGGAGCCTGGGGAACAAACAGCTCAACCTCATCACTCCCCTGAACAGAACAAGGACAGGGGACAAGGGAAAGCCCAAAGCTCACCAAAGCTTTCTGTTCTGCCATGCTAGATCAGAGTTGTTTCCAGGCTCCTCTACTCACACTAACAGCAACAACACCTTAAAGGATCTTAGAGCAACTGGGGAATGTTCAAAATCTGAACGTGTCTTTGGCACCATCCCTCTGCTTTCCATATACCAGCAGTGCAGGAAGCAGGGTGGAAAACATGGGTGTGCTTTATGGCTATCTACCCAGAAAACTCCTTCAAGAAGCTCCAGGAATTTCCATTCACTCCTACAATAACATTATTGGTGTTTACTGGAAAGTAATGGGAGATGACTGGAACAGGCCAGACCTAATTTGAGCAGTTCAGAACATCCCGGGGCAATCCTGTTAATAACAGCTTTTTAAAGTTGGGGAAAATATGGTCTTAATATCCAAATTTTTCCTGATCTTTGTCCAGGATGAGAAATCACACTAAGCATTTCTCAAACTTTTTGAAAGGTCACCCTCCCTTAGGGATTTTTATTTGAATAAATAAAATGAAAATAAGTCTTTATTTTTCTTTCCCTTTTTTTCTCCCCACACAAGTATTGTACCACCCAGGGAACAGGTAACTGCCTTCAATTGCTGGTACCAACTCAGCTCCTCCAGTACAGCAGAGTGAAAATCTGATGTAATTAGCAGCTCACTGCTGCACTCAAGAAAATTAATTACTGTCAACAATTAAAATTTCTGACTACTGTGAGCAACTCACAACTACCTCCCAGTCCTTCCTGACCCAGAGTTTAAAAAATACCATCCCCACTCACTGCCACAGATATCAATAGTCATTGATAGGAAGCCTGAGGCAAAAAGCCCCCCAAAGCTTTCTGAGAACAAAACAAAAATAATAACAAACTCCCCCCCCTTTATTGAGGAAGTTTCCTTTCTGTTAGAACATCTTTGTATGGATTGTGCTGATTGACCCCTTTCTAAAAGAATGAAAATACCATGTGGGCTGTGCTGAGTGGCAGCCAAGTGGAACAGAAGGGATAATGCTGAACCCAGAAAGGCAGAGGGAGGAATTAGGAAAGATCGACAGCCTAAAGCTATTCCACAGCACTGACTGCTTAAGCTGGGATAAGTTTGAGAGGCCTGGACACTACAGGCTCTCTGTGGGGGCTGTTTGTGTCTCAGCTGCACCCTCCCAGCCCCAAACATTAACTGGTGATGAGAGAAGTGAGGGGCTACCAGTCACTCAAGATTTGGCCAGGACTGTTGCCAACACAGTTTTGGCAGCAGCAGTCTTGTGTACTCTGAATTGTTCAGGTTTTCCAAATAAATGTATTGGTTTTGCTTTTCTTCTCCCCTACAAGAAGTTCTGTTTGTTTAAAGCCATTGCTTAACTCTGTGCTCACAGGCATTGCTCATTCCTGAGCATTCAAAGGGCATAATTGAATTTCCCAGGCTTCTGGGAGAGGGTCAAGCCAGCTTTGTGTAGCAATTTTAGCAAGAACCCAATTAAATTAAGGCAAGCTATGCCGTTGCCAATCTGTGCCTTGGAGAAGGGTTACAATTAAACAACAAAACATAGCGTGACACTAAGGACAGCAACAGATTTACTTCAGCATCCTCAGAGTACATTAACACAATATCACAAAAATAAGATTTAACACTGAGAATTTACCCAAGTAAGACAAACATTACTCCAGGGCAATATGATATTGTGTGGTTTGTTTTGGGGTTTTTTTCCCTTTCTAAAAGTGAAGAAAAACAGAATTCCTTCAGTATTCCAAGTTTTTAGTCTGCTAGTGTCAGCTGTGACTACCTTATTTAGAAACAAAGGCAACTTTTATTAAACAGTTATTAAAGATAAATCCTGTAGCCTCTGTAAGGGAAAAACACAAACAGGGAGAGCAGGGAAAAAAATACTGTCATTAACTTCAGCCAGACACATCCAAGTATAAACATTTATGCTGAGCTGAAACTGAGTGATAGACCATCCTGTACTCTCTTTAAATCCACTATCAGCATTTTCTGGTGGATAATGAGCATACAGGATACGTGTTTGTGTGATAGTTCCCCTCTTGCTTCATCTGCCTGACCTCCTCCTCTCCCCTGCAATATTAACAAAGCTGGCAGCATTCAACAGAAAAATACTGCAAACAGAAAAACGAGAGTGTAGTTTTTCAGATCATGTTACATTTCTTCCCCTCTCCCCTCCATCATTTCCTGATTTCTCTACCCCATGCTCTGCTTCTCTTACATTTTCTTTGCCTATTTTCTTGTCTTCACCACCTGTTTCTCCCTTTCTTTTCTCACATCTTGTCTGTGTGGTCTTTAATGTAGGATTTCTCTCAGCTTTATGCTTTCCTGTTATCTTTAGCCCACAGTTTTGCATTGAGTTTTGGGCTGGGTTTTTTCAAGTTAGCTGGTTTACTGGGTGTTTATCCCTTCCCCTTTGTAAATTACCTGACCCTGTGTTACTTGCTCAGGTTATTTTCTTCACAGTCTGGTGAGCCTGACTACACAATCCCACTCAGGTGAACAGTGCTCTCAGCACACCTACTCATGAGTTCTGTGACATAGTGGAGTTTAAATAGATTTTGAGCAAGAAGTTAGACCAGGGCAGCCACTAGAAGCTAAGAGGAGATCACTAAGAGTTTGAGAGAAAGAGGGTTTGTCTCAAGACCAGGGAGCACTATTACTTTGTTATTACATGAATATTTAAGCTCACCATTTACAACCTGTGTCAGGAGAGCTTTTTTATGAATGAAAAGACAACTGAGACCCACATGAGTTAAGATACAGATACCCAAAGGCCCTTGAGGGTGTCTACCCTTACCTCTAGGCAAATTACTGATCCTTGGTGCTCTTTGAAGACTTTCAGCTGCTCTCCAGTGACAATATTCCAGGTCCTGATGGTGTAATCCGTGCTGCCAGAGAACAGCTCCCTGTTTGGTGCATCAAGTATAAGGCATAAGACGGCCCCAGTGTGTCCCAGCAGGGTCTGGTAGCAGCGCCCGCTGGACACCCACCAGACCTTCACAGTGCAGTCTGTGCTCCCTGTCACCAGCAGGTCCCTGCTCACTTTCTCCTCCTCCTCCTCTTCCTCCTCCTCCTCTTCCAGCACATCCCTGGAGGAATAGTGAGCCAGAGTCAGGACACAGTTCCGATGGCCCCGGAATTCCTGGATTTGTTTCTCCTTGTCCACGCTCCAGCAGCGGGCTGTCCTGTCATAGGAGCCACTGAAGAGATAGTCTTTGGCAACCAGGATTCTGCAAAAAAATAAGATTTGTGTATATGAACAGTATTGTTCTTTTTACATAACCATCTTTTGTCACTATTTCAGTGCCAAGTACCCCAAAGTACAATTTCGGTGCCAAGTACCCCAAAGTACGAAACAGCAGCCTGAACATAACATCTCTGGCATTTTTAAAATCAAACACTTCCCTGTTTCTACTTTTAAAATTGAGATCCCTCACATTGATGCAGATATTTTTACATTATAGCACGGTAATTTTGTGTATTTTGTTTGCTAAAATTCCTTCCAGCAAGGAATATGAACTTTCATAAGTTATACACAATACCAAGGAGTTTGTTTTGTTGTTTGGTTTGAATTTGTTGGTTTTTTTTTAAATTAGCTAATTATTGGTAATTATTCGTTAATATTTCTTTATTAAAAATATATCAATAATTTTAATTATTTTAATGTGACAGTAACTTAGAATCAAAACAACAACAAAGCAACAAAACAACATTCCAGGAATCTGAACTGTAACTGACAGTGTGGAAAATAATCATCTTTCCATCATCAAGTAAAGAGAATGCAAGAAAAAAAATGCACTCAATTTCACTTAGCTCAGGATCTCAAATAGGTAAAGCAAGAGTACTCCACTTATGACATAACTGAAGAGCAAACCAAAAATTACACCGCAGAAATTCAACTTCCTGGGCCTTCAAAATAATGAGTTGTAGCTGCACAAACATACAATAAGAGAAAAATCTCTACAGTTCATATTTCCAAACCAGAGATAGGAAACAGCCATAACCTGCCTTCTTTGTCAGCTGAGCTTGGTCCTCTGGAACCTTTCAACCATCCAACAAAATCATATGAATGGGGAACACATTTCCCATTTGCTGATTCAAGCAAAATCAGGCCTGTGCCAAAACACAGAACCAGCCTTCCTAGCTATTTACAGAATCTCACTACACATCATATGTGTTTTGAGTTCAGAAAGGAACTAAGAAGCCCACACGCCCACCAGAAAAGAAATGTTGAAAAAATACCAATCTTTGACTGCTCTATTTGCCATTAATTAAATCCAGTCCAACTATTAATAAGCACTTTAAATGGAAAGGCCAATCAGCCACACACAGTAAGTTTATTATTAAACTTCGTTTGCCCAAACAGGAATAATAATTACAGAAAAATCCCTGACTTTATCCCTCTTGCTGACACAAAAGCTTGCCAGAATGTTTTTAAACTTATTTATCAGAAGCATCTGTTATCAATTCGGTAATTTCTTCTGGAATTTCATTCCTAGGCCTGGATTCCATTCCCCTGCTGTGTGCCTTTCATTTCTCTCCTATTTGTGTCAGCAGAGTTGCTAGAAAAACTCATCATTGCAGCACAGAACACGAACTCAGAGGTTTACACAGCCCCTTTTATGCAGTGAAATGATGAAATGTGTGACCACAGATGACAGGAACACGAGGGGAGGGTCCCACCTGTTGACAATGGACGTGTGGCCTCTGTAGATGGCCAAGCACTGCCCGGTCACCACGTCCCACTTCCGAATGGTGTGGTCAGCACTGCACGTGAAGGCAGCCTCGTTCTCCAGGTGGCAAAAGGTGATGTAACTCTCATGTCCTGGGAATAACAAAGGAAATCAGCCACTGTGCAAGCAGAAAGGACAGGCTAGTCCAGCTCTTCACCTTAACCAAAAGAAAAATACAAAAAAATGCACCAAAAGTCCAGTTTTAAATGCCCCGCCGTGCTTTTCATGTTTAAAGATTTGTGTGGAACATAAACATTTCAAGTCACGGCAGAAAACTTCACTGATATCAGGATTAAGTGAAAGAGTAAAAAAGTACAGTTCCATCAATCAGGTAAATCAAACAGTATTATAAAAATGTAATGAGATAGACTAATAACAAGATAATAAAACTCAGACTAATGAAGTTTGAAACCAATTAAAAACTAGCTTATTTTTTAATTAAAAAAAGCTTTTTCTTCCTTCTTCTGGAAACAGGGAGAAAAAGGCTGCATTTCAACCCAGCCCATTGATTGTCAGGACAAAAACAGTCATAAATCAAAGCATGGAACTCTGAAAAAATGACCTAAGACTTACCAGCAAATCTGGTTTCATTGTCCAGGCAGAATGAAAAGTAAGCAAAAAAACATACTAGGTAAATAGTCAGCCAATACTTTCCCCCCTGATTAAACCCCACAATTTTCTAAGTATCAATATACCTTTAAGGAAAAGAAAGGCAGGAAGGGAGGGAAGAGAGGCAGGGGAGGGAAGGATTAGAGTACAATTGTTTACACAATATTCAGAGTACACAGGGATTCTACAGTTACAATAAAAACAGACACAAGCACTGCTCTAAAAATGTGATACTGACATACAAGGCAATACCAAAAAAGACAAATCAATATTACCACCTCAAGCTTTTGTTGCTGCTTAGCAAAAGGTGTCATTTTTCCATTGTAACATTAAATGCAGCACATGTAAAAATCACCTTAGGAATCAAGTCTCAGCTTCATCCAAGATCTCTTGTGTGAAATTGTTGTCACCTATCTAATTATTGGACTACTATTACCTTGCACCTCTTCTGTTTTAACATTAAGACTGAGCTTTCAGGAGCTGAACTGTTTCCAATTAAGTCACCAATTCAAGAGTGACAGTTATGGCTGAAGTTGGTGGGTCTTACTGTGACTTAAATACTATTCTTTGAGAAAAGAAAAAGAAAAAAAAATCAAAGAAGGACAACTGTGGTTAAAGAGAGACAGATGGACAAAGGTAGAAGAAGAACAGAATATTGTAAAATAAAGAGATGGTAAAAAAACTGAAGGAAAGCAGACTGCCCAGTAAAACACTGTTTCACTGACTGCAACAAACAGATTTCACTACAATTCCTGAAGTTCAAAAGCCTTGTTGTAGTTCAAAAGCAAACCAGAATCCACGTTACAAACATATGGCTTGTTTCCTCTAAAACAAACTCATCAGATGCCAAAAATCAAACAGATCACCAGGGCTATAGGCAAAACTACACTCGTTCTCCCATATTTGTGAAATTTTTGCAAAGCAGCCTGAATGGGTCGGGTTTCAATCACTGGGATTTTTCTCACAGCATCTTGGTTAGTGCACCAAAGTCTGCCAGGCAGATTTTAACCATCAGTAATACTCAACCCACACACAGGGTGCCAAAAACCCCAAGTGGCAGACAGGGTCTGGTGCTGGTCTGGCCAAAAGCAGCCACCACACAAGTCTGCTGGTTGTGCTGTGGTGGAGCTTGAAACTGCATTAGAGATACAGGTTTATCAGTAATTATAGCTTGTAAAATTAAAATTGACACGACAGCTGCGTGTGTGCATAACTATAAAATACATACAATTATCTGATTCAACTGACAGCTCACAAACCACCCAGGCCAACCTTCTTCAGAGTTTACCCCAAACACAGGCAGTACTGACAGATTCCATAATAATGAGTGCTATCCAATACTTTTCTCTTTCTAGTTAAAAGTTAATTAGTGGTTTAAAGGGATTTCTAAGCCTAAAGCAAATGAAGTGAGTTTTCCAGAAGCTAGAACCATGGCAGGATGTGGGGGGAAAAAGACAATACTCCACAGTGAAAAGCAAGCAAGCAAGCAAACAAACAAGGAAATCCCAGCAATGTGATTTTTTTCCTTTGGAAGAAAAAATATTAGAAATTCCAAATTTAACAGATTTTTTTTTTTTTCTGTATGAAAAGGACATGAGTGGGAATAAAACATCTTTAGCCCATATCTAGATTGTTGCATGACCACACTGTCAACAGCTTTTTTTTTTTCATTATTGACATGCCAATTTAAGGATAATAACTTTAAGATGTAAAATTAATCCAAATTGNAGGCAGGAAGGGAGGGAAGAGAGGCAGGGGAGGGAAGGATTAGAGTACAATTGTTTACACAATATTCAGAGTACACAGGGATTCTACAGTTACAATAAAAACAGACACAAGCACTGCTCTAAAAATGTGATACTGACATACAAGGCAATACCAAAAAAGACAAATCAATATTACCACCTCAAGCTTTTGTTGCTGCTTAGCAAAAGGTGTCATTTTTCCATTGTAACATTAAATGCAGCACATGTAAAAATCACCTTAGGAATCAAGTCTCAGCTTCATCCAAGATCTCTTGTGTGAAATTGTTGTCACCTATCTAATTATTGGACTACTATTACCTTGCACCTCTTCTGTTTTAACATTAAGACTGAGCTTTCAGGAGCTGAACTGTTTCCAATTAAGTCACCAATTCAAGAGTGACAGTTATGGCTGAAGTTGGTGGGTCTTACTGTGACTTAAATACTATTCTTTGAGAAAAGAAAAAGAAAAAAAAATCAAAGAAGGACAACTGTGGTTAAAGAGAGACAGATGGACAAAGGTAGAAGAAGAACAGAATATTGTAAAATAAAGAGATGGTAAAAAAACTGAAGGAAAGCAGACTGCCCAGTAAAACACTGTTTCACTGACTGCAACAAACAGATTTCACTACAATTCCTGAAGTTCAAAAGCCTTGTTGTAGTTCAAAAGCAAACCAGAATCCACGTTACAAACATATGGCTTGTTTCCTCTAAAACAAACTCATCAGATGCCAAAAATCAAACAGATCACCAGGGCTATAGGCAAAACTACACTCGTTCTCCCATATTTGTGAAATTTTTGCAAAGCAGCCTGAATGGGTCGGGTTTCAATCACTGGGATTTTTCTCACAGCATCTTGGTTAGTGCACCAAAGTCTGCCAGGCAGATTTTAACCATCAGTAATACTCAACCCACACACAGGGTGCCAAAAACCCCAAGTGGCAGACAGGGTCTGGTGCTGGTCTGGCCAAAAGCAGCCACCACACAAGTCTGCTGGTTGTGCTGTGGTGGAGCTTGAAACTGCATTAGAGATACAGGTTTATCAGTAATTATAGCTTGTAAAATTAAAATTGACACGACAGCTGCGTGTGTGCATAACTATAAAATACATACAATTATCTGATTCAACTGACAGCTCACAAACCACCCAGCCCAACCTTCTTCAGAGTTTACCCCAAACACTGGCAGTACTGACAGATTCCATAATAATGAGTGCTATCCAATACTTTTCTCTTTCTAGTTAAAAGTTAATTAGTGGTTTAAAGGGATTTCTAAGCCTAAAGCAAATGAAGTGAGTTTTCCAGAAGCTANGCTGCAGCCGGAGCAGCCCCACAACAGCCCCGCGCTCCTCCCAGGGGAGACAGCGCTTCCTGCGGCACCTTCGCCCCTCAGCACGCCCGGGGACACCGGCATTTCCTCCCTGGCTTCTCCGGTGCCTCCCGNACCATGGCAGGATGTGGGGGGAAAAAGACAATACTCCACAGTGAAAAGCAAGCAAGCAAGCAAACAAACAAGGAAATCCCAGCAATGTGATTTTTTTCCTTTGGAAGAAAAAATATTAGAAATTCCAAATTTAACAGATTTTTTTTTTTTTCTGTATGAAAAGGACATGAGTGGGAATAAAACATCTTTAGCCCATATCTAGATTGTTGCATGACCACACTGTCAACAGCATTTTTTTTTTCATTATTGACATGCCAATTTAAGGATAATAACTTTAAGATGTAAAATTAATCCAAATTGAAAAAGTCCAGCAATTAACATTTCTGTGCATCAAATGAGGAGGGGAAACTAAAGCAACTTATTTGGCAAGGTTCCTTTCCATACTTCTGGGTCAAGAGGTTCTAAATAAAGACCACCTGGAAATGAGATGATTGAAAGGACAAAAGAAAGAGAGAGAGAATAACAAAAGGTCCGGTTTTTTTCACAGTGTGAAACAGGGTTTCCAGAAAGTGACATAAGTGAAACAGCTTCGGACACCCTGAGATAAAAGGATTCAGTAGTGCTGGTAAACTGGTTTGGGTTGAAACAGCTCCTGCTTAACGTTGCTGTAATAAACACCAAAACAAGCACGATTTTGGCTGCCCGGCGGGGCAGACAGTGACCAGAGCACGCTGTGTGGCCTGTGCCGTGCTGCAGACCCAAAGCCCGGGCGAAAGCAGCGGCCGTACCTCGGAAGTGGCCGTGGCACTGGCTGTCGGCGGTGCTCCAGAGCCGCGCCGTGCCGTCCTCGCTGCCCGTGAGCAGGCGCTGCCCGTCGGGGCTCAGGCTCAGCCAGTTGATGCCGCCTTGGTGATCCGTGCACACCTTCACGGCCGAGCCGCTGTTCCCCATCGCGGCTCCCCCGGCGCAGTCACGGGCGCCCTGCAGCCCCCAGACCGTGCTCCGGACCTCCGGCCGTGCCCCACAGACCGACTTCTGCCATTACCTCAGCTCCGAGACATCAGCAGGGCAGCCCAGGCTCCTGCACAGGGACACAAAGGGGGAACGGGAGAGCGCCTTAAATCATTTCATCTCCCTGCGGCTGCATCGCTCCCTCAGCCAGGGCGAGCTGAAGGCACCGAGCGCCCGTTCCCCCGCAGGATCCGAAGCCCCGCGGTAGACGGGCGCACACGCTGCCCGCTGTGGCCTCTCCACGGACACCGGGGCACCTCCAGCCCCTTGAGGGCACTGAGCCCGGGTGGCGGTACCGCTACCTGGCACCCTCGCCGAGGCTGCTGCTTTTTAAGCAGTCTTAGGGCTGACCTTGGGTATGCCGAGGAGGCGACGCCTCCAAGAGGGGAGCCCGGGCTCAGGCGGCCCCAACGCCCCGGGCTGCCCCCGTCCCTCCCGCACGGCCCCCGGCAGCTCAGCACTCACCGCCCCGGGCACGGCTCCGACGGAGCGGTCCCCACTCGCTCTCCAGGCAGGGACACCGGAGCCAGAGCCGG